>CP137686.1:805091-1028101 GCA_037976565.1 Mesocentrotus franciscanus | reverse complement strand
TACAGTACTGCTTGCTAAAACCCTCAGATAATTTTTCAAAAGACTCAAGAAGAAAGACATCGAGGAACAAATTAATTTGAAATGTATAACTCATATCTATGGGGGCGTTTTAAATCATGTTTTTAATGTTAAAAAATAGCAGGCAATTTAAAATTCACTTTTTTAACGCATTTAAAAACATTGTTTTAATCATGCCAACCCTAGTAAGATGTACATGTACATTGTACACCTTCGCCTACGTATATCATAGAAATGTAGTACATTGTATGTGTATCCTTCAGAGAAATATACTTCCAGTTCATCACGTATTGTAGAGTCTAGCGACTTGAGTGGCATTAAGCCTACATTATGCACATACCGTGTTCCTGGCTACATCATACATGTACATGTAAGGAACATCTTTTGAAAGGTAACTCAAGCTCATAACATCTAACATCAATACCTACCCACCTGCAATAGGCAACTTGTTTTCATTGGCAAAATAGAAAGGTAGGGAAGGGCCTAGGGGTATGTGCTTCAGTGATTTTCTTATGGCATTGTACATGCATCAGTGCTAGCCCAAACCCCATTCTTCTTTTCCAGTTCCCATCTCAAGGGTTATCATATTCTTCTCATTTTTAATGAGGACAAATTGTGCAGAGTCAATTAGAATTATGTACAAAGTACAGCGTACTCATTGCTGTCTGCTCAGAAATACTGTTACATGTACATTTTCTCTCCTTCTTTCATTTGTTCTTGCTCCTAAGTGTATATTCAGACACCCTTTTCTAGTCTCATATTTTATAAGTTACATATGAACATTTTGCAAAATCAAATATAAATAAAAATACAAGTCATTCACATGCATGTCTTTTATTGTAGTTGGAAGCAAAATATCCCAGAATGTTTAGTTTCATACCGGTAGGTAACGGAATAGCCTCACAACAAACCATTTAGTTCATCTAGGAGCCTGGACAAATCATACACTATCAAACAAGATTAAATGTACACTTGCTTAGGAACGAAGGAAATGAATGACTTCAGAAAGCGGGACTTGGTAATTGGTGATTCATCCTGATCCGGGAGCGTATGATGTACCAAGCTCATGAGCAAGAAGCTATTAGGTTCAAGATAACATGGATGTCTATGTATGGGACTGGCAGGATATGTCAGGTGAAAGATTTCTGTGTCAGAAGTAATTCCAGTTTGGTCCTTAACGCAGATTACCAAACAAGCCTTCTCTAGAATCTCTACTGTACATGTACATGTACATGGTTTTGTAATACTTCAGACATCACATACAGTGTACATGTCTATTTCTATCTAGTATCTTCTCCCGGTTCGGAGGTTGATTGCAACATCTCTCCATTTCACTGAGCTATCTTCTGCCATTCTGGTGCACTCTTGCAGTTTTAGTCCACTCAGACTGAGACATCACATACATGTACATGTAATAATAATAATCTACTCAACCTAGACAAATGGAGGAATACAATAGAATAGAAATCAGAAAACTACAGGGGTACAAAGGGGTACAAAGGAGTATGTAATCAGATAGAGAAGGCGATTCTTTATATTTATGCATAATTTTTAAAAGTGCAACTCATCTCAAACATGTTCTTGTACCAGACGAAGGATTGAAAACTTCAAAATTGTTTATTGGGATTACTAAGTTTCTATTATTTCCTATTCTTCAAATAAAACCATTCAAAATTTATAAAGAAAGGTTTGAAATCTTGAAAAGATTCATTATTGCAAGATCAAGAATTAAAGATAAGTCTATAAATATTTTGCTACATGAATCCTTTCTGTATTCTCTGACTGCACAGCATTTCAAAAGATGAGTATTCACCTGTCTACCCTTAGGGGTCAATACACTTCTCCGGAATGGACTCAGGCAGGTCATTTCCTTCAGTACTGTATCTTAATAATTGGGGCAAACTACATTGAAGACCATGAGTTTGGGGGAGTTGCAGGACTCAACCATTTTAAGAGAAATATTGAACAAGAATTGTACCTGTACTGCAGTTTAACATGCTTACAAATTCACAAAGCTTGTACATGTATGTAAATTGTATGTGCACATGTATAGTACTGTACATGCTTCCTTTTACATTGATATGAATGCCACAGCATTAATATTATCTACTGTAGTAGTGTCAGAATAATTCACTTTGCTGTCACATGTAAATTGTAATGTATGCAAATTACAAATGTACATATACATGTACTGTACATGTCTACTTGAACATCAGGCATTAGTAATTTACGTTGCTTAGACATTTTACTTACAATGTACATGTACATGTACATGTAGATCTACAAGCAATTTCATTTGACATAAATGTATTTAATTTAAAACAACCACAATTAAGAAATTAAAAATGTCCATGTAGGCATTTAACTAAATGTCCAGTCATTGTTGCTGTAGGCATGCACATGTACATGTAGTTTCTTCTTTCTCTTTTTTCCCCCTTTTTTTAGGGGGGGGGATCCCTAGAGTCCCTACAATGTCAACTCTACACAATGTAAAATAGAAGACACAGATAAGACATTGTGAACTGTACTCAGGTCAGGTGTACTGGATTAAAGTATCAGACTTTACTTCCATTCTACAGCATTGTCTGTAAGTGAAAGGTCAAACCATTGTTTGCTTTTAGCCTTCTCAAATAATGATTGCATTCAGTAGGTCTCTGATTACAGATTAAGTCTTTCAATATACATGCCTATTGCTATAATGTGCTGAAAAGACTTCACTTACAGTGTACAATTACAAACTACAGTACATGCATTGTAGGCCCAGGTAAGCCCTATTTAAAATGTTTGTTGCAAAATTCATGTAAGCCAGTATGCTACAACAAGTAGGCCTTTACAGTGTACATCTACATTATGTATTGTAGGAGGACTTTGTTGCTGATCTACAGACTACAGTATATATATATAGAAAAAAGAAACACCTACATGTAAACACAATATGAGGAACTTTTTAAGGACTCATCTCCCACTTATGCACTCACTCACTGCCAATATACATACAGGTACATTAACTTTAAATTATAATAATATAGATGGGAGATGTAAGAAATCAATCAGATCAGTTTTTCCAATCTGTACAATGTACAATGTACTTAATTGTACTGTACATGTAGTACTAACAACTACATGTACCCACCATCTTCACACACACACAAGTTTCTTCACCTTGGCATCATATCCAGAAGTGGACTTTGCTGAGTACTAGAGTGGATGTGTACACATGTACATGTACACATGTAGCTATAGATCGTAAATTTTATATGTGCACTAATCTCAAGATCATACAGTGTAAATACTGCCTGCTTTTACTACAAATTTAAAGTACGAAGAAGTCGAAGATACACGGACAACATGTTGGCCTGTACATGTACTTCTACAGAAGAAGAACTGTTGTCTACAGACTATGGGCAAAGATAAAAATATCAGAAGAAATTGCCGTCATCAATTCAAATTGCACATTGTGCAATGCAAGATATAAGTAGAGTTCTAAAGGGATCCGGTAACGTTGTCTCAGATTCTGAAACAAAATCCTGGATTTAGCTCATGCTGCAATTATAATTATAAACCTTTAGGTCAGTCAGGCACCCCATGACTTTTACAAGCCGATCGCCTGTCTGATTATCAAGATATTTATGATTGGAAATCGAAACCAATTTTTGTGTTTTCCTAACGGTTTTCATTACACTACAGTCTATTGGGGAAAACGAGTATGGTAAAACCGGTCACTCAAAGATTTTTACTTTTTTGAGGCACTTCTTGATCATTTTGAAGCGCAATTTTTTTAGGGCTTCAATATTACACCATATCACAGACACAGATACTGATAACATGTACATGTAGGGCCGTGCATCTCAGATTTATGTAACATTGTTAAATGATGCCTTTAAGAGTGGGAATGAGGAAACCAATGCATGCGAAAGTACACTAACAGTATGAACAGTAACACGGTCTAACACCTGCTCTGTTTCAAAACTACATGTAAGTAAAGGCAATGAATTTCGCATTCAAATAAACAAATTCTTCTTCTTCTTCTTCTTCTTCAGTTGCAGTACAGTGCCCGTTTCTCGTAACCGTCATAAGTCTAACTTCTTGACTATCCCATTGAAACGCGTGTTAATTCTATAACACACGTTTCAATGGGATATTCAAGAAGTTAGACTTATGACGGTTTCGAGAAACGGGCCCCAGGCCACCGTCAGGTGTATTCTAGTTAGACTTGTGTCTAAAATAGTACAAGTAAAACGAATAATGATCTAACAATAAACGTTATTTTTTTAATAATTGATTAAACATGGCCTTTGCTTGGTTGTGCTGCAGCCAGTGAGCCCCGTCTGACGTAAAAAACTGTGTTTTTGCATTGCCAATTTGATACTTAATTAGTATAGTATACAAGGGCGCATGCACAGAGTCCGCTGAATTTAGCGAACTCCCTGCGCGCGCGCCTTTTTACACTAATCGCTATTATCGTAAAGTAAGTATCATATTGGCAACAGAAAAAACATTTTTTTAACGTGTATACCGGTGTCTTTGCAAGTAACACCACAAACTTTCGCAAGAGGTCAGCGTTTTTGTAATGTAAATCGCACCTTTACTAATGATCATCAGGAACACGTGGAAGGTAAGCAAATCACTGCCTCTCGGTTAGCTAAATCTCACATTTTATATTTATTTCTTTACCGATTTTAAAGTGCTTTTTATGAGAAGAAAAGAAAGAAGAGTCCACTAGAAAACTCTGAGGCCACTGTGCAATGTTCGTCAGTTGCGGGAATGGGTGATTTCAGACGCATTTAAGCTTTTGTTTACCTGCCTCTTCACGCAGGGGTATGGGTGTCAATTAAGGCTAGGTGATATCAATATCATATTTGACATTGGCTAGGTCTGACGTAATTGGACAAGTATTAGTTACACTTACAGGGTGCACGTAGAACTTTAGCTTACATCGGCAATACAACCAGCGCATGCGCATTACGTTTCTCCCGCCTCAGCTCATTTTCGTAATTTGGCGCCTAGCCGAGCCGACATGGGCCCTTTAGATTGGCTATCGCTGGATCCCATACATGTAGGCTCTATGTTATAAGACATTAGTGCGAGGAGCTAGCTTGCGATTTTCTGTTTTTACCGATACCAAAATTATGATATTCCAGTCAAATCTTCTATTTGTTACGATATATTTTCAGCGTCCTTGAAAAGTTAAGTAATTCACTTAAGTTTAAGACTTATGTACATGTAAGACTTACGTACAGTAAGTACATGTCTTAAGTTTGAAAAATTCTCATTTTCGTCATATTTAAGGTACAAACTTGCAAGTTGTATTGAAATGTTCGTTGATTTTTCTATTTTATGTTTGTACCTATGCTGAGTGTGCGTCACCTATGTGTGAAATGCGTCACTGTTTAAAGCACGACATGTCAGTTCGTTATGTAATGTTACGTAAAAAGTCGTATTGACATTGCACTTTGCCTTGCGCGCTAATTGCTTAAGCTTACGTACATGTAAGTGGGGGCCCTCTATCACTTTAATTTGTAACGGCTTGAGCGTATCGGCCAATCAGAGCACGTAAACTCATTGTACAGCACGGAATACAAATAGTTCTACGTGGGGTGTACATTTCATGTACACATGTACACAAACATCATTAAATAATAATAATATTATTAATAAATTAATACACAAACATGACAAAAGATTGTTGTATTATGTACATGTACATGTCAAGTTCATTCATGTAGTCTAAACTAGACCTCTAGGTCTAATTTAAAATCTCAAAAGCTAAAGAAAAATTTCAAAGCCAAAGGATTTAAAATATTAGTTTCATGACTTACTTTCCAATTATCTCACAGAGCTCATACACATCATCAAAGAGTAAATCTTCATCTGCCATTTTGAGGTTGATGACCGTCCGTGTTGATCTTGAAAATTCCTCTCAAATTTAATATTAAATATTTAGTCCACAGATTCAGCAAATCCTCCAGTCCTCTGACTTGGTACCTCACTAAACTGAGGGAATACTTCAATAGAATTCTCGGTTGATCCGCTATATGTCCAATTTAGGGAAGCAGAAGTATATTATCAATCAAGTCTCAGACTCCAAAGAAGAGTTTGCAGTAGATCTACAGACGTACAGTACAGTCTGCACAGGGGATCGGAGCGCACCAAACCAACCGTTTTACGGTAGCAGGTGCACGATATAGCCGCTCGGCTACACAGGAATACCGTACAGTACCGCGGCTCAGCTCAGCTCAGCTCACAATACACGGCCCTTGCAATGCTCGACAGAAAAAGGTGTGTCGACCGTCGTCGAAATAGCTTGAAAATTTGATCAGAATGACAGTATTTCCCAATTATTATACATACGATTGACTAGGATACCAAGAGTTTATCCAGATATTCCAGAATCTAATAATATCCACTAAAAGTGTGCTTCTTTCCGCTGCTAAAAAGACAATCCGTCCACCTTCGGAGATTTAGACCTGGGCAGGTCAATTTGTTATTTTACGTGCGCCCTCTGTCATTAAAGGCATTACAACTGTAACAAGTTCCCTAGCGCTAGCCGGCCCTTTGTTACTTTTAATAAATGTCAATTTATCTTTCTATAAACTATAAGGCAGCCCTTCCATACGTATCCATTTTCTCCTGTATTTCCCAGTGTCGCTTACGAAGTTCAAACTTAAGGCAACTACATATGCATCATCACATGTCATTCATTTAATACCATACGTGTTCTGACAAGATATTTTTATCACCCCTCATCTCACCCGAAACAATAGATTTTTCCCCTAATTTAAGGCAATTAACTGACATAATAATATTTTGTCTCCAATTTCCCTGAAACTCGTTCGACATAATTATACGTATTCATGCATTACATCACTTTTACATGTACTGGGACAGCATGATATTGTAATATCACTCTTCTATTACGAATTATTATAACTTTGCTCTAGATTTTTATACTCATAAGTTGGCTAATTCATGACCTCTTGAATAGAATTTTGTTGTTAAATCCAGCTATTAAATTGGAAATCCACCCTGATATTAAATTGGTTTTATCAGAAGCAGAAAAATTAGAGAAACGGATCAGAGTGGAAGTTTGAGCAAAAATCGATTACAAATCAAAATTAGCTCAAACTTGACGGACCTGTTCCTTTCATTATTTTAAATTAAAACCAACTTGATATCAGGGTAGACTTTTCCCTCTTGACTAGTTTAACACATTCAAATTATAATGGAATAGCATTTCAATACTAAGTTCTGACTGAGTGGCTTTCAAGTGCAACTTTTCATCAAAAGACCCATGGGGAAATTTCGGGGCGATAGAGGCCAGCTAGAGAACGAGAGAAATTATTAAGAAGAAACAGAATGAGACGAGGAGGAGGAGGAGGAAGAGGAAGAGTATGAGGAGAAGAAGAAGAAGAAGAAGAAGAAGAAGAAGAAGAAGAAGAAGAAGAAGAAGAAGAGGAAGAGAGAGAGAGAGGGAGACAGAGACACACACACACACCCACACAAAGACGGAAACATATAGAAAGAGATGCATATTGAAATAATTTACAGGACGGACAGGCATTCCAACAGCATTAATTCAATTAATATTGGCATCTGAAAACTTAGGCTTGAATGTAATCATGGTATTTAATTTCAATTACCATGCACATAGTAACAACCATTTAGTTCCCATCAAATTTACAAATCCGATTGATTAAAAGTAATACACAGTTTTGGTATGGGGTCATGAATTTGGTTCAAATAAACATATTGGAAGCATATGCGATTTTACAATATTCAGTGATCGTTATCACGGTTGAAATCGAGTCTAAAGTGATGAATTCGTAAATTAATAATAAAGTCTTTATGTTGTATATAGCACCCTCTCAAGACTGATATTACTTTAGCTTTAAAACAATGTTTCTTGACTACAATCGACCCATTTGCTACTCCCGTTTGGAAATTATATATCAGAACTGTATATTTTGAGATTTTCATGGTCGCAGCTACCATGGAATGGCCATAGGCGCTATTTGAAATATTTGAAATTTACCGGGAGCACCAGTAAATTTTGATTATTCAATTTCTCGAAAGCAGAAGTGTTTTAGGAGCTAAATATTTTCTAGTGCTTATACTACATCCACAGGGGCATCCAAATATATCAACATTTTAAAGAATTACTATCCATCCAATTTTCAAAATTTCCCAAAACTTTGCATTACCTTTAAACATGAAAGTTGTCTTCTATACAATAAAACGCACCAATTTTTATAAAGACATTAAAAAAACTAGACTACAAAGTACAAACAGTCACAACAAACCTACACAGGGGATTTTCGTCTAGTGGCGCTCGATTCTATATAATTTTGTTAATGCTATTGCATCTCTTTATACGAAGCACTACTGACATCGCAACTTCGAATGGGTTTTTAGATGTCGAGCTGCTGGGGTCGGGGGTCAAGAGGGTAGAAACATTTTTTCCGAAGGTTCATTTATTGAAGATTCGTTACTCCTATAAATAAGGTTCATAATTCAAAATGTTCGTATTTCCGAAATGGACTTAGGGCTCATAACTCCGAAAATTAAATAAGGCTAATAATTAAATTACGTGTATTTTTCAAGGTTAATAATTCCGAAAACAACATAGCATGCACCTGTATTGATTTCCGAAATTACGAACCTTTGGATTAGCATTAATTACCATGTCAACATTACTCAATAGCCAATCGAATTGGAAATGTGTGTTTTGGAATTACGAACCGTCGAAATTACGAACCATCGGAAAACGTGTGCCTCCCGAGGAAGGCAGCTAGACCCCACTCACCAATTCCATGGCTGAGAAAAGTTGAGATTTAAATCCCTCTGGTGTGTTATGATGTGCAATATTGATAAGTAAATTTGTGGAAAAGACATCGAAAATACATCCGAGGTAAAACAAAACAAATAACAATAAATTGGGATTTAAAATCCCCTTCAGTTTTCTGTTCAAGCAGAGTTAAGATTTTCTTAGTGCAGAGGTGCACCCTTTAAAAACAGGCACACGAGAAGATTTTTGCATTTGTATTTGTCTAAACGCTGTACTCCTGGGCCCTCCAGAGCCTAAAAGTGTGTTGTAGTCCTTAGTCAGTATTAGCAATACATTTTTTTTTGCACTTTTTCAAATTTTCAGGGGGGGACGAAAAAATTGAGGGGACGTCCCCCCGTCCCCCCGGGATCGCCGCCCCTGCCTAGATCTACCCTACACCCATCCACACAGAGTTTAGATGACAACCCTCCCAGTGACATTTATTGGGCCTCTCGTTGCGGGAATAGTTTGACTAGAATATGATGAGGGCTCGAGTCGGTTTGGCCGGGGAGTGGTGCATCATTATGATTTTTAAAAAAAATCTTCTTAAAATACAGCCAATGCATTAGCATAAATAATGAATAGCAAATAAAATGCAAGCGGAAACATAAGCAAAAACATTTTTTGTTGACTAGATCTTTTGCTAGAATGAGTTCAAAGATTCAAGAGCCTAACACTTACTGTGGGTACCGTTGAGGAGTAATACGGGGTAGACCGACAGAGGGGGTGTTGAGAAGATTTGAAGAATGTAGGCGATTTTGTTGTTGTTGTTGTTGTGTGTACAGGTGGACAAACCGGAACAGGTTACATGCAGTGTGTGTGTGAAAGGGTGTGTGGAGTGGGTGGGCTAGAGGAGGGGGGGGGGGGGGGGGTCATGAGTAATTTGTGTGTGGTGTGTGGTGTGTGGTGCGAGTTGAGGATGTGCGAGTGTGTGATTGGGTGGGACTATGTAAAATTCATACCTTCCTCTATGGTTATTTTGATTATAAACTGTTATATGAAAGAAAAAATGTACAATCATGTATTATTTGAGATTTTTCTATGTTCATTGTTCATTGATTGATTATTTATGAAGTATCTTGTATCGAAGATCTTGTTCTATATTACTTATTGTGATAATTTTTGTAATGTGAATTTATGAGGAAGGAAATAAAATATCATTAAAAAAAAAAGTAGGCGACGAGAGGAGATATCACTTCGTAAGGGACTCAGGGAGGGAGAAGGTCCCTGTGCTGGGGGGATTTTCAACAGATTACGAGCAAAGGAATCCAGTAGTTGATCTATAAACAGGAGATGACTACTCCAAAAGAGAACGTATATATTAACCCTAAAAAGACCGGGCTATTTGAGGTCTTAATACGGCCGGGGTGGGGGGATTATGGCCCCCTAAGATCTCGGCCGTGAAACGGCCGATCGCCGCGAAAATTTGCATGCATGTCAAGTGAAGTGTATAGAATACTATGGTAATTTCATTTTTTTGACAAATTTACTCATTTGCATATTTATGGTAAATTATGCAAATAAGGTCCAAAATATTCACATTTTTACCCATAAATCATATATTCTTCATATTTAAGCTTTCTTTTTCACTACATATATTTGTTAGACCATTTGGAATAATAATACAAAAAAAAAATGGAAGAGCCAGGTTATTCCTTATGTTATCTCTTGTTTTGATAATTTCTTATGAATTTCATTGTTTTTTTAACTTATGTATTGTATTGTTTTTTGTTGTTTTATTTCATTTCTAACTATAATTCAACTATTTTGACCCTCAAAAAAAACACCTAAACTTTAAACAAGACCAAATAACCAATGTTTTATCTCTTTTTAGGAAAAATGATATTTCCATATGTTTTGTACACAAATCTCTCTCTCTCTCTCTCTCTCTCTCTGTAGTATTAAGTCACTGTCTAACCGTCTATAATATTATGTCCAGTGCATACTTCTGTTCTATTTGTTTTTGTTTTGTTTGATGTAAACTTGTTAAACAGTTTCTTTTGACAGATAGACATCGGCCAAAACAAGGAAACTGAAACGACGTCATGTTTTCGCAGGACTCTGTGTATCTGAGTGGCCTAGATCCTAAGGATTTATAAGCTCGCTCAATGTACGTAGCAGGGTTGGCCGGGATGATTCATCTTCATGGCCATTCACATTCGCCAATATCTTGTTAGAAGATATGTTGAAATTCTTGTTCAAGCTTTGATTATGTCTCATGTATAGATAATTGTAATTTTACTGTTTTATGGACTTCCAAAAGAGGAATTAAACCGGGTTCCGAGAATTCAAAACACAGCAGCAGGTTGCTAGTGGGTGCTCGTTCAAGAGACGCCATTACACAAATTCATAACAAACTCCACTGGTTGCATGTAGACAACGTGTGGTATTGAAGATACTCATTATTTGCTTTGAAGCACAGAGCAATCTCACTCCATGTAATGATAGTTGATTATTGTTTTACCAAGGAGAATAACTCCTTGGTTTTACCTGACTGCTAAAAAAGCACGTATAAGCTTGTAAGTAAACAACTAGGGGACCGACAGCTGGAAGTCCTTCCCGAGGGACTTGGTAATGAGGACTAATGCCTTAACAAAGGGCACGAGCGCATTGACTTGCTTTCGAACCCGGGACCTCCCGATTACGAGACCACTGCTCTAAATACCACTGAGCAACCTCATATATCAGCACTTATTCATGAACATACACCAAACGTAATCTTCGATCATCAATACATCTTCTGGCTATACACCCTGTAAACATGAATACGTATTGAAACCGATTATTCATGGCATCAGCTCCTGCTCTTTGGAATTCTTTAACCATAACAATTGAGAATATTATTATCTTCTTTCACTTAAGACCAATCTTTGCGTACGGTAATGCTTACATTTTCCTGTATTATATTCATTTTCCCAAAGGTTATAATGTAAGGCGCATATAGAACTACATTGTAATTGCATTGTAACATGCGCTATACAGATTTTACGTTATTAGGTGATACGTACATCCAGTAGGTATTTATGTAATAACAGGCGCGGATCCCCCCACCACCACCAACAAAATATAAGAGAGAGAGAGAGAGAGAGAGAGAGAGAGAGAGAGCGAGAGAGAGAGAAGGAAAAGGAGGGAAAGGGAAAGAGGAGAGAAAATGAAAGAAAGAAGAAGAAGAAGAAGAAAAGAAAAAGGGAAAAAGAAGGAGATGGGGGGGGGGCGAAAGGGCCTTGCCTCCCAGGCAGTTGCCTCCCCCCCCAGCAAAAAAAAAAGAGAGAGGGAAGGAAAGGGAAAGAACAACGGAAAAGAGGAGATAAAGGGAAGGAAAAAGAGAGGGAAAAGAGAAGAAGGGGATATCAGCTGCGTTTTCTCGCCAACAAGTTGTGGATAGGGGGCAAAGCTCCCCCTGCCCCCAAAAAGAGAGAAGGAAGGGAAAGGGAAAGAGGAGAGCTAAAGGGAACAAAAAGAGGAAGAAGAAAAGAAAAGGGTGAACAATAGGGAAGATCAGTTGCGATTAATCCCGCCAACAAGGTGTAGATCGGGAGGGGCCAAAGGCCTCCCCAGCAAAAAAGAGAAAAAGAGAATGTAGGAAAGGGAAAGGGAAAAAAGAGAAAGGAAACGAAAATAAAGAGGAAGAAGAGAAGAAAGGGGGAAAAGAAGGAAGATCAGTTGCGATTTGTATCGCTTCTTCTGTCATCATTTTACAACTATTATTGTACAAATGTATTTATATATTTATTTATTTATTCCTGTTTGATAGATAGATAGATTGATTGTCGAATTTATATCATTCATCATAAAAAACATTTAAATAAATAACATACAATATCGCATACATATAAAGTTAAAAAAAACATACATTACAATGATAGCTGTTTAAGGGGTTAGGCTCGACTAGCACATGTGATATTATCTGGCCCCCTTTTACCAACCAATAGTTTCTCTTCTTGTATATGTAAACACATTGCATGAAATGTATTACTGTATTGCTGTTGGTAAATAAATCAAATCAAACAAAATCATATAATATAATATACATCATAAAGGTAATCTGGACAAAATATAGGGAAAAGTGAGTATTTATGAGAATGAGGAGACAGCTAGAAAGGAAATGCCTTATTAGTGCTGCCACCTACACAAAAACTGAAAATGAAAATTTGAAATTAGGATAAGATGAGAGTATAACAAGACCAGATTGAAGATTTACAGAATAAGTATAAGCATAGATACTCAAAAGATTTACAACAAACAAACAAAAACAAGAATTGTTTTTGTTACTTACATGATAACAATAAATTCATAACAGCAACAAAACAAAATGCAGAAGAAAACTATTTTGCAGGCAGAAAGAAACGAAAAAATGATCATGCCTGGCATTTGCATGTAAGTGTATAATTAGAATTATTTATATTGTTATATTACATCTTGTGAAATAGTATACATTCAAGCTTTTGGAACTTTTTTGTGTGTATTTGTATGAAAGAAAGCGTTTGGAACTTATAATGAACATAATGCAATTTCAGGTGCAATTTACTGTGTGAAACGCCTTGTCGAAAGCTCGAATACTCTTTTATTTTTGTTTAACCTTTTATACAGTAATACAGATATATGCAAGCCAATCAATTTTGTTTTAGTCATGTCAACCACAACCTTTCTAAACCTGATCAAATATGGGACACGCACAGCCAGGCACTAGTGTAGGATATCTTCAAATGTTAATCAGTTATATGACAAAATAACTTGTCTGTTGCCTTACGAAAAATTATATATTTAGTCAGGCCTGAATTGAGTGGCAAAACAATTATTGTGTTAAAAGGAAAACACATATTTGATGACATTCCAAATTCCCCAATAACCAATACGATTGGAGAGTGAGTACTCGTTTATGGTCTTCTTCAAAACTTACTCAATAAAAAAAAGTATTAATAGCTGGCCCGGATACTTCAACCTCTCACGAAACGCAAGTAGGTGTCTCAGGCCCAGGCCTGAGGTGTCTCTCCATGTTCATGTTGTTGCTCTTTGTACGCTATTTTGTATGCAAGGGTGGAGTATTCGCCTATACAACTTTAATCGTACAAAAACTACAAGTTGTCTTTCTTGGCATGTTTGTTCCAAAGAACCTGCTACGTATAAATTTGTAAAAGTAATATAGTAAACAACCAGTCTTTTCACTCTGGTTCTGAAGGGTATAAAACACAACTTGTAATGATATTATAGTTATCATATTGCAGGTCAATAAAGTCTACTTTTTGAAACTTAATACCGAGCCCGACATCTTTGTTACATCACTTACGACAAATGACTTGTTTTCACACATATATTTAGGCTGATCCTATTGGAAATGGTTATTGATTTACAGTATCTGGCCATCTCAAATACATAACTATTTGATATGATCGAGGAATAATGAACTCTTACGGCTCCTGCAAGAGCCGACGTATGCTGATAAGGATTCACAAAACTCAGTGTTTAGGGCGGGTTTCGAGGGAGTTTAGCGTACATGACCATGATGACACCCACAGACACTAACCTTATTCATTACCGAACAAAACATGAAGAAGGAGCCCCTCGACACCATAGGTGTAAATATAAATTTTCTTTCGGAATTTAGAAACTTTAGCCATTATAATGCTCTGTATGGACTTAAAAATCTCAGAATGTTCTTCCGGCGGGAGTGAAAGCCTGGTAAAAGCCCTCCCCTTCCCATGTTCTAAATAAGAAGTGGGTGTTATGTTTCGATATGACAGGCGTGGGATATGCTTTTGCGCCCCTCTCGCCCCAACAGGCCAAGCGCCAGATACGCCACTGGTCACCACTGGCGTACTGATGTGGCGGGTGGGGGTATATTAAAGAGAAATAGAAAGAAAGAGAAAGAAAGAAAGAAAGAATAGTGACCTGCCAGTGTCATTAAAAAAAATGAGGTATCAACATATGCTCATCTGACCGTGATTGAATGCCTAAAGCCCCTGAGCTTCCGGGGGCTCTGCCCCCTGAATTCCACCTAGGGCCCTGAGGCGAGCCCCTGGATGCTCATCTGACGGTAATTTAACGCTAAAAATCTCTGAGTTTCATGGGGCTTCGCCCCTTGGACCCCACGCCAATTAGTGACCTGCCAGTGTCACAAATAAGGTATCAAAATATGCTCATCTGACCGTAATTAAATGCCTAAAACCTCTGAGTTTCCGGGGACTCTGCCCCCTCGACCCCACCATAGGCCCTAAGTTGGGCCCCTGGATACTAGAAATCACTCGAAACCCCAAACCAGAAAGAAAGAAAGAATAATGACCTGCCAGTGTCACAAAATAATGAGGTATCAAAATATGCTCATCTGACCGTAATTAAACGCCTAATACTCCTGAGCTTCCGGGGGCTCTGCCCCCTGGACCCAACTAAGGGCCTTAAGGCGGGCCCCTGGATGCTCATCTGACGGTAATTCAATGCCTAAAACCCCTGAGTTTCTGGGGGCTCCGCCACTGGACCCCACGCCAATTAGTGACCTGCCAGTGTCACAAAATAATGAGGTATCAAAATATGCTCATCTGACCGTAATTAAACGCCTAATACTCCTGAGCTTCCGGGGGCTCTGCCCCCTGGACCCAACTAAGGGCCCTAAGGCGGGCCCCTGGATGCTCATCTGACCGTAAATAAATGCCTAAAACCCCTGAGCATTCGGGGGCTCTGCCCCCTGGATACCACAAAGGGCCCTTAGGCGGGCCCCTGGATGCTCATTTGAAAGTAATTTAATTTCTAAACCCCTAAGTTTCTGGGGGCTCCGCCCCTTGGACCCCACGCCAATTAGTGACCTGCCAGTGTCACAAATAAGGACTCAAAAATATGCTCATCTGACCGTAATTTAATGCTTAAAACCTCTAAGTTTCCGGGGATTCTGCCCCCTCGACCCCACCAGGGGCCCTAAAGCGGGCCTCTACATACTAAAAATCACTCGAAACCCCAGCCAAGTAATTTTCTATATGTTCCAGACAATTTTAAACGTTTCAAAAATTATGTATTTGAATATTTGGATTCCGTTCGATAACTTTAGTAATGTTTGACGGATTTTAATGAAATTTGATATGAAGGTACATGGTATCAAAATTCAGCCTAAGTTTGATTTCGGAGTGTGTAGGTCAAAGGTCAAAGGTCATAGTTCATTAAAATATACAAAAATAGCTAATTATGTATACGAAAATGTGGTTTCCGTTCGATAACTTTGGTAGTGCTTGACGGATTTTAATGAGATTCGATATGAAGGTACATGGTATCAAAATACAGCCTAAGTTCGATTTCGGAGTATGTAGGTCAAAGGTCAAAGGTCATAGCTCATTAAAGATGCGAAAATACCTAATTATATATGCGAACATGTGGTTTTCATTCAATAACGTATAAGTAATGTTGTTGAGTATGTACGTCAAAGGTCAAAGGTCATAGCTCATTAAATATGCGAAAATACCTAATTATATATGCGAACATGTGATTTTCATTCAATAACGTATAAGTAATGTTGTTGTGTATGTACGTCAAAGGTCAAAGGTCACAGCTCAATAAATTTGCAAAAATGGCTAATTATAGTAAAGTCTAACGGTGGTAACTTTTTCTGACGTAGCCTATGTAGGCCATTTGTACCCGGCGATGGGATACGCTTTGCGTTGACTTGTTTTCTTTTAAAACATTGCTCTGTTGTTTTCCACAGTATTGTTCACGGTATAATGATGTAGTTGTAGAAGATGTCAAACTTACCTGACAAACTTTTTTTTTAAAACTTATATTAAGTGACAGGCTAGATTCAATACATATTCATGAATTTGGGGATTTCATTAAGAAAGCTGAATTCTTAGAATGACTTCAATGACAAGTTTTGTCGTGAAATGCAGAAGTGACTTTTGTGCAGTGGTTTTATTGAGCGCACTCTCTCTGTCTGTAAGAATTTCAAAATTACAAAAACAATCTTTGTAATTTTATAGCTTAAATCATTGTGGAATTCACATAGAGTCATGCTATGAGATACTATACTACAACATTTTACTAAATTTCATTGAGGATGTTTAAGTAGTTTTTAAAGATATTGCCAATCAAAATATCGTTGCATTTTTTGGACACCCTGTTTTCAATTATGAATTGTTTATATTTCTTCGGCAGTGGTTAATATTCACAGTACTTCCTCAACTGAAACAAGTTGCGTATCTAACAATACGTAATTAGGCTTTCAGTCATTTGGTTTTCTCATGGATACTTTGGTCACTGGTCACGTCGGTAATTCGTTATCAAATTAACCATGGATTTTATGAGGATAATATTTGGCGTTGTAATGCTGCATGTTCATGGAGGTAAGCGAATAAAGTTGTAAAACACGGTAATATCCTGATACATACATGAAACATTATGTTTTTATATGACGAATGGCGGTTTTCATTTTAGCAGTTTATTTAAAACGCTGATAATAACTGGGTTTCAAATTGGCTTTGTATAATAATTGATTGAAATTATGGTGGTGTAAACCAAAGAGATATCTCTTTGTGTAAACAGCATTTGGAAGTTGTGTCTCATATAAGCTCTTATATTAAAACCATTTTCCTTTTTTTTATAATGTACATGAACGTCATAGCGGAAAATTAAAGAATTTGTTCGATTTGGGCTCTCAGATTAAGATGCGTGCAAATTTAAACAAAATAGCAACCTTCAACTTTTCTGTAAATGGAAAGGTACTGAAATGTCTTGGTATATTAATCGATGAAGAATTGAATTGGTCCAAGCACGTTGACAAAGTAACAAAAGTAACGCAAAGAAATATCAGTGTAATAAAACGAGCTAACTAAAGGACTATTTACCAATAACATCTTTAAATTTGCTTTATAATGCACTCGTATTGCCTCACTTTGATTTGTTCCTCTGTGTGGTCAAATCGGTATTAGAAACAAACGGATAAACTCAAGAAAGTTTAAAACGAGCTGCTAGAAAAATTTGAAACAAAATTTACGAGACTCCATCAAGTGAGTTGATTAGCAATCTGAAATGGATGCCAATTGAGAAACGTTTTGAATTTCAGCGTGATAATATATGATGTACAAATGCACACATAATGTGACGCCATCCTATTTACAAGAAAGTTTAATTAAAGTAAGTGACATTCATCAGTATAATACGAGACAGGCAGGTGAAGGTTTACTTTCTGTGCCAAAGTATAAAACAGAATGCTTTAAACATAGACCCCTCGTATCTTCAATTATAGCATGGAATCAGTTGGACAGATCATTGAGAATGGCAAGCTCTGTGAACACCTTTAAATACATGTTCAAACAATCTTGCAATATCGATTCCCAATAAGATAAAATGACAAGAGGAATTTTGTTTAGTGTCTTAACTAAAGTTTTACTTAAATTCCTTTTAGCTTTCCAGCACATTTCTCTTGTAAAAATCAAACGATTGGTTAATGATGCGCTTGCAGAACAACATGATAAAATGTGGTATTCATATACATCCTCATTGCTAGGAAAATTTCACTTGACGCTTTTTATTTTTGAAGTGTCAAGGATATGACATTTGTAATTGTCATGCTTGCACAAAATGTTTGATTGTCTGTTTCTTAGCCATGAATGTAGGACGATTTATTATTATTAATTATTATAATTTATTATCAGTTATAAATATATTTGTATATTTATTGTTATTTAAGAGTGTACATTCAATTGCTATACTAGATTACATGTATCTATTTGCATATTATCCAGTAATTTATTATCCTGTAATATTTTGTTGTTGTAAATATGTATAGGCCTATAACAATTTTGGTATCCCTAATGTCTTTCTTAAAGATAAATTTGAGTTCTGGTCATGCGATTGCATTGTGAAAGAAACAGTGTGGAATTGATCAGAAAAGGTTGATCATCTAGCATATAAGTATTGGTGTGTACTGCAAGGTTCTGGAATCATCAAAATGATAAGAAATTTGGCCCAGTCTTGGTAAAGTTACAAGCACTGTACACAGAAAGATGTATATGGGACTACACGAATATGTGGCACAAAAATCCGTCCCGATTGTTATGCTGTTTCATGCCATATTTAGAATATTAAGTTATTTGAAGAGCCATGCTTTTCAGGGAACATTTTTAATCTGATGTTCTTCCACACTTGCATAATAACAATGATAACGCTCACCAATTACATTTCCTCTTCCCAGAACTCAACCTTCTCTTTAAAGGGATCCGGTAACTTTGTCTCAGATTCTGAAACAAAATCCTGGATTTAGCTCATGCTGCAATGATAATTATAAACCTGTGGGTCAGTCAGGAACCCCATGACTTTTACAAGCCGATCGCCTGTCTGATTATCAAGATATTTATGATTGGAAATCGAAACCAAAGTTTGCGTTTTCCTAACGGTTTTCATAACACTGCAGTCCATTGGGGAAAACGAGTATGGTAAAACCGGTCACTCAAAGATTTTTACTTTTTTGAGGCAGTTCTCGATCAATTTGAAGCGCGATTTTGTTTAGGGCTTCAATATTACACCATATGGACACTGGTAACACGTAGGGCCGTGCATCTCAGATTTAACATTGTTAAACGATGCCTTTAACTGAGCCTAAGTAGTTTCTATACTTTGTTTATGAACTCTCAAAAGTATATGTTGCTTTTTTTCAAAATCTGATACATACCGAAATATGCTAATAGTTACTCTTCATCGGATTTAAAAACTAATTACCGTCTATACTACAATGTTATATCAAGATATTTAAAGCGTTTGATAAAATAGATCACACAGTTGCCATCAAAAAGTTAATTGAAATTGGTGTACGACCAGCGGTAGTTTACTGGATTTCTGATTTTCTCTCTGAGCACAAACAAAGAGAATGGTGTCAAATAAATGCACGTGTGCCTCAGGGTACGAAACTTGGACCCTTAATTTTTCTTGTGATGATAAATTATTTCAAATTTTCTGAAAGCATACATATGTTTAAATATGTCGATGATCTAACCCTAGTTGAGTGTCGTAAATCAAGCCAAATTTCAAACATGCAAGAAGCTGCAGAATGTCTCTCTTTATGGGCTGATATTAATAAAATGCAATTGAATCCTACAAAGCGTATTAAAATGGACATTTGCTTTTCTAGAGAACCAGTTAATCAGTCTTCCATTATTCTCGAAAATTATCTTCTTACAGCTATTTTCGTTGGCTATATTCGCCCAATATATGCAAATCCAGTTTGGAGGCTCACTGGTGCACAAAGACAACGCCAAGAAAGATTACGAAAACGTGCTTTGAGGATTATCTTCAGAAAGGATTACCATAGTTATGCAACCGCTCAGGTCCGCTCTTACTCAATCGAAATTGCCAGCATTGGAAAGTCGTCGATATGACCTATGTGCAGGGGTGTCGATTTGTATCCGTGGTTGGGGGGGATGATAGGTGCCAAAATATTTTCGGCAATGGATCAAAGCAACCAAGAGGTAGAAGCGTGTGGCAGGTTGCACCCAGGGGCGTCGCTAGAGGGGGGGGGGGGGTGCGACACCCCACCTGTCAGGATATTGTCGGTAAAATTGCGCTGCCGTCGGGAAAATGAGAAAAGGGGGAGGGGAAAAAGGAAAGGGAAAGGGAAAGAAAAGAAAAAAAGAAAGGAAAGAGAAGAGAAGAAAAAAAGAGAAAAAGAAAAGAGGAAGGAGAGGAAAGAAAAGAAAAAGAAAGAAAAGGAGATAAGAAGAAAAAAAAGAGAAAAGGGAAACAAAAGAAACTGGGATGAAAGAGAGGAGAGGGAGAAGGGGGTAAGAGCCTGAGAGAGGAGGGGTGGGAGTAAGAGAGGGGGTTGTTGGGTGGAGTCGCCTCGTCAAGGGAGCAAGAAAGATAAGCATAGATATGTTGCTGTGTCGGGTCAGGTGTGTCGGTATTCTTGCTCGATCCTCGTGTACTATATCAATGCAGAAGTTTGAAGTCGGTGAGATGTATTAATATGTCGGTCGGCCGGCAATTTTTTTTCCGTATGAACTGTGACTATTTATTGAAAATTCAGACAATGATTAAGAGCCGAGAACGGTACAATGAATCGTCTTCTTTCTCTAATAATTTAATGCAACGTCAAAGTTTCCGCGCTTCGCGCGGGAGGGGGAAAAACTGAATTTAGACAAGGATGAAGAGTCGTCTTCTTTCTCTGAAAGAACTGAATTCAGACAAAGATTTAGAGTCGAGAACGGTACAACGATTCGTCTTCTTTCTCTGATAATTTAATGAAACTTCAAAGCTTCCGCGCTTCGCGCGGAAGGGGGGGGGAGGAACTGAGTTTATACAAGGATTAAGAGTCGAGAACGGTACAACGAATCGTCTTCTTTCTTTAATAATAAAAATATTTAATGAAACGTCAAAGCTTCCGCGCTTTGTGCGGGAGGGGGAAAACTGAATTCAGACAAGGATTAAGAGTCGAGAACGGTAACAACGAATCGTCTTCTTTGTCTTATTAAAAAAACGTCATAGCTTCTGCGCTTCGCGCAGGAAGGGGGGGGGGAACTGAGTTTATACAAGGATTAAGAGTCGAGAACGGTACAACGAATCGTCTTCTTTCTTTAACAATGTAATGAAACGTCAAAGCTTCCGCGCATCGCGTGGAAGGGGTTAAACTGAATTCAGACAAGGATTTAGAGTCAAGAACGGTATCCTTTCCCTGATAATTTAATGAAACTGCTTCCGCGCTTCGCGCGGAGGGGTGAAACTGAATTCAGACAAGGATTTAGAGTCGAGAACGGTATCCTTTCTCTAATAATTTATAATGAAACGTCAAAGCTTCCGCGCTTCGCGCGGGATGGGGGGAAACAAGAATTAAGAGTCAGGAACGGTACAACGAATCGTCTTCTTTCTCTAATAATGTAATGAAACGTCAAAGCTTCGCGCTTCGCGAGGGGTAACTGAATTCAGACAAGGATTTAGAGTCGAGAACGGTACAACGAATCGTCTTCTTTCTTTAATAATTTAATGAAACGTCAAAGCTTCCGCGCTTCGCGCGGGAAGGGGGAAACTGAATTCAGACAAGGATTAAAAGTCGTAAACAGTACAACGAATTCAGACACGGATTAAGAGTCGAGAACGGTACAACGAATCGTCTTCCTTCTTTAATAATTTAATGAAACGTCAAAGCTTCCGCACCTCCCGCTGGAGGGGGGGAAACAGCCCCTCCCTGCACCCAACCCCTATAGGGAGCGCGCTTTGATATTGGGACATTATAGCATTAATATAATTGTCGGTAATTGGTGGCTAGTTTTGTCGGTAATCGGTGGCCTCTACCCCCCACTGAAAAAGGTCTAGCGACGCCCCTGGTTGCACTCCCTCCCTTCCAAGTTATTAACTTTTTCAAGTCACCCTCAATAAAGATAACATTTCAGAGAATATAAGAGTGGTAATAAAATGAATAACATGCTAAATGTTAGTCCTGACTCTTGCCTGCAGTGTAGGCCTACCAGACTGATATCATCTATTTTTAAACGAAATTTAGACATTACCAAAAAAATCCAATGGTGAGGGATATCAACTTGTGAAAGTATTATGTTACCAGTGGGCAAATGCATTAATAAGCAACCAGGAAAGGTTCATGTAGACAGAAAATTCTTTATTTCCTGGTGATAGAAACATACATTTTATGAATATTGATGTCTCCAAACAACATTCATCGTGAAAAACCCATTCCAATATTCTGTGTAAGGAGATCTCAAAAACATAGTTCTCATTAGTAAATGAAAAACATATTGCTTTTGGTTCTTCATTTGACTCTCTTCCTTCTTTAATTAAACCAACTGAATCCTCTCTGCGGGAAACTCAATTCAATGAAACAGAATATCACTGATGCAAAATTTGGTTCTCAAAATGACAGAAAATTTCCACTCCTGATCTCATACAAACTGTCTGTTTCTTAAAAACATAATATAAAACTTACGTTCCAACTACCAAACAACAAACTTCCATTATCTCCTTCTTCACCCAGATATACTTATCATACCAGATACGCTCTAAAATATAAGCATAATATTCCCTAAGGCCCTGACCAGAGCACTATTTTTTTCTCAAAAACTATAACCAGTCTTAGAAGGTGCATTATTATTGGAAGGGTGTTATAAACAAAACTTCAAACTTAATAACATTCTAACCTTCAAAAACACCTTAACTATCTTATGCCTGTTACGTTTGAATACAATACATAGGCCTACATCAGCTTTTCAATAAAACAAAAATAAGTTGTGACATAATAATCTTTCTCCAAAATATCGAACTGGGGTATTCTGTTGTATTGCTTGTTTATGTACATACAAAGAGCTTATTTTCAAGAGGCACTAGATCCATGTGTGTAACTTAAGAAAGAACTCTTTGTTTACCCGATTTTGTTCAGGTGTCTATGGAAAATTGTTATTAAAAGATGCATGTGTTCATAATTTCTCTCGTAATTTAGGTTAATAATTTTGTTCAAGGTAAATAGAGGAAAATGTATATCATTATCTCCATTTGCTATCAAAAGATTTTGCTCCTTTCGGAAAATAGCTCTTCAAATGTTTTACATGTAGAGATATAAATAAACAAAGAAATGGATGAAATCAATAAAAAAAATAGATACTGAGTATGAATCAGGGAACAAACTGAAAGTTTCGTCTCCTACATGCTGCCATTTGGACAAAACCGTCTTTCTCTTCAATAGTACAATATTTTATTACTTTACTTGCATTATGAAAAAAACGCATCATCAACCCTACATAGTCATAGCTTTAAAAATCACTTCAGATTGAACTGGCCAAAAGTCATGTGATATTCTTGCTCAGATGCTTTCCTTTACCTTTAAGAGTTCTTTATATTGAGGAATCGGTTGATAATTTTTTCGGCAATAATGCCCAAATTAAAAGAGTTAAACAAATACACGACTGTAACTCCTAGCGCGTTTTGAAAAATGTTTTAGGAAATATCAGGAAATAAAATGAGTGAAAAAAAAAAAAGATACAATGACGTGAATTTTAAAAACAACTAGTGATCTATCTTATAACTCTCCCACTCTCTACTTCTTTTTTGCACTTTTGCGCTTCGCGCTTAACATTTAGCTCGTTGCTTTTTAACGCTAGGGCTTTGCATTTGGCGCACTGCATTTCTATGATGCTGTTGATTGAATAAATTGAATATTAAATTCATCAATTCCTGATGAAGCCGTATGAGCGAGAATTCAATTTATTCTTGTCTCATATACGGTTGTCTCATATATGTATGTATTATGAAAATGAGATAGCAAAATGTGTATTTATGGTCATCTTGCGAGTAATAACCATTAACTACTCTCATCGGGCTCTCATCATTAATTTTTCTCTTCATTTTTTTTTTTGATGGTGAATTATTGGGGGGATGATTGTACAGGCCACCCCCCCCCCCACCTGAAATATTTGGGGGATATATCCCCCCATCCCCCCGTGATCGACACCCCTGCCTATGTGTTACCTTCTTTAAGAAAACGTTATCATGCACAGACCAATTCAAACAATTTCCCCCCAAAGAGTACACAATAGAACATTGCGAAGGACTAATAAGATCCATGAACCCAGGTGTAAAACTAAACGTATGCAGAATAGCCCAATCCCAGATTTGATCCGTTTGTATAACAAAAGTTTTCTATGATTGTATTATAATTTGAAACAAATTGAATTGTCAATTTTTATTACATATTTATATTCCTTAGTATATAATTAATTCATAAATCTGAGGTCTGATATATTACACAGTTATTCAATGTATCATTTTATGACATGAAGTATACGATGCATATTTATATATTTCTAGTGTTCACCTTTTAATATTTATATATTTGTTGCAATGTATCTTTGAATTTTATCAGTATGTACATAATCGTTGTTATTAGAGCCCTTTCCCCCTCTTTCTATCTGTCCCTCTTCACTTTCTCCCCCCTCTCTCTCTCCCTCTCCCTCTCTCTCTCTCTCTCTCTCTCTCTCTCTCTCTCTCTCTCTCTCTCTCTCTCTCTCTCTCTCTCTCTCTCTCTCTCCCTCTCCCTCTCTCTCCCTCTCTCTCCCCCTCTCTCTCTCTCTCTCTCTCTCTCATGTTTTCCCATCTCTCTGAATCTATTCATCTCTCTCATGTTTTCCCATCTCTCTGAATCTATTCATCTCTCTTTCATTTTTTAACTAAAACTTTTAAATTGTAATATTGTATAAGACTAATGGTATAATATAGTATACATGTACACGCTCTTCATAATTATGTAGATTGTAGTGTGATATCTCCTGAAATGTATACTTGTCTTTTCCATCGATTTATTCATGTTCAATTCAGTTACTTGTTACTGTGATATCTCCTGAAATGTATACTTGTCTCTTCCATCAATGTTTTATTCATGTGCAATTCATTTACTTGTAACTGCGATACATGGAAATGAATCAATAAATACCATTTATCTATCCATCTATCCATTATAAATATGCAACAACGTTTTCTTGAATAAAAAAGCAAAGCAAAACAAAACAAACAAACCATTCATTCATTACGTTGATACCAAATACTTTGTGTATTTGTCTATACATGTTCTTACTTATTCTTTGTTGCTGTTATGAGTTTATGTTCATGATTTTGTTATTATAATTATATATGTTTTTTTAAACTATTGTTTCTTATTATGTTTAACAGGGGCTCATGGAAGACCACCATTATTGGTGATAATGAGTCACCCTGTCTAAATATCAGAATGAGTAAAAAAAATATATGTGCTGCTTATACGATCTGATTTTTTTTCATTCCTTTCTTGGTTATGTCGATCGATTTTCACAGTTGTTCATCTGCTTGATTTTCAGCATCGGCATCTCTTTATATATCTACCACTAGTAGAGGATATACAAAAACAGAGACTGGAAACCCTTTCTTTAAGTGCTACAAGAGTTCTCCTTCTTTGAATGCTCTTGTGACTAGAGGGAGGTATGTCTATGTATACAATGATATAAATGACCCAGCTAATGCTGATCCGCCAGGCAGTATCCCCTTCAATGCTGGTAATCCACCAGTTCAAGCCTACAGAATAGATCTGGAGACCGATCACAGGTCGTATGGTGCCTTCTACTGTGCTGCATCGCTGAATGGAGAACGCTCAGTTGTACCGACAGTCTTCTTGAGATCTGATGGTAATTAGAAATAATCGTTTTTCGTATTCAGACTAAGTATATTTGATAAGAGAAGCCTCGCGATTGTAGCTACCAATTTTCACTTTTTGTTTCTCTTTGATTTCTTACAAAGTTCTGCATGTTTATTGTATAATATATTAAAGCATGATTACTGTTATTGACTTCAAAACAGTATGAATAATATAGACTCATTTATAAGGGTATGTTTGAGTTTGAGTTGAAGCGAAATTCTAGACTACTATTGTTGTGTAGAAATGGACTTTTAAAGTATCCACTTTTCCCTTCTAGAGAGAGAGCATACGTCTTGTCCATCATTATTATTGGAACCAATCTCTACATGTCCCCCGGTAGACAATGTTTTTTTTCATTTATACAAGTTGAGAAAAGGAGGCGTGGTTTTTAAATTTCAAATTGATATTTCTGTTTTCACTTTCTGTAAAGGGTTATTAAAATCGTGTTTCTATTATTGTCTTTATATGAAACTGAAGCTAATTTACGACTGGCTTAATATTGTTGGAACCATTGAACACAATTTTCTGTATCATGATGCCTCAGTCACACCGCCAAAACAACACACCGACTCCAAGCCGACCGATTATAGGCCATTTGGGGGGTAATGTAATGTATTGGTCGGTCTGTTGTTGATGTAGTGTCGGTCTTGTCGGTGTGAATGTGTTATTATGTTGTATTTTTTATTTTTCTTCTTCTTCTTCTTCTTCTTCTTATATTATCATATCACATTCATGATCATGATAGTACATTCATTTCGTTTTCAGCTAAGTTTGTGCCCACAAGTGGCAGGTTTTCAAAGACTGTCAACAAGGGGGATGTGAACGTTACGGTTGATTTTACTGAGGTTACTCCTACGGTGGGAGAAAAGAACTGGAGGTTTAATGGTACAACTGACCCTTCTAAAACTATCTCTGATGACACGATCTTTGAGGAATTGACTGTCTACACAATCATAGGAGAGGTAGATACCTCAAATGGTGGTGTTTATGAGCTTCATTTGGGAGGTGAGAGGGGATTGGCAAGAGCTGGCCTTCTTAGACTGATCGTTAGAGGTAATTAGCAAATTGAGTCATTGTACTACTATATGGGTATGGGAAAGCAATTTGAGGGTATTCGCTTTATTACAATTTACGATCATGAGAATTCCACGTGCTCCTCTCAGAATCGTTTCCATCTAATTTACTCATTTTCCAATTTATCCAAAAATTATTTGTATGTATTTTATTATGTTCAACGTAGTATGTTTTGTAATATGCCTTTCATGGTATGGTATCTGTAGTGCTGTACATTAAAGTAACCTGGACGTATTCTGTATTTCTCTTTGATTTTGAAAAGTAGACGTGATTTTGAAATAAAAAGGTTAAAAAGTAGTTACCTTCAATATTCCAGAAAATGTGAAGAAAGTGTCGATCAAACTTGAAAATGATATTGTACCTTGGATATACACCACTCACAAGCCCCGCTTTCTATTAGTTTAATTTTCCTTTATCATCTAGGACTGTTGTACTTTGCATTTTTTAATTTCTTTTCTATTTTAATGTTTTTTTTAAACAGGAAAGGGGTGGGAGCTTCAAAATATACGCCGTACAGTGTTGTCTAGGAAGTCACATTTCGACTGCACAGAAAACTTTCCCCGAAATATCACTAACCTTTCAGTGTTTAGGATCAGTATGGGGATTGGTAACCTTGCAATAATGTCCTAATATGGATGAAAAACCGAATTGAATTGAATTGAGTTGAGTTGAATTGAATTGAATTGAATTGAATTGAAATGAATAGAATAGAATTGAATTGAATTGAATAGAATAGAATTGAATTGAATTGAATATGCATAAATCAAAATTTAAGTTCACAGCTTTGTTCCTGTCCTCGAAAAAAGAACCTGATGTGTGGTCCACAATTACCTTTAGCCAGGGGCGGCGATTTCTTTTCATGACCGGGGGGGGGGTGGCGAAATGCGAGGGACGAGGGAGCATAGCGGTGTAAACTGTGCTTACGTGATACCAACAGAATACGAATTTTCTACAATATTTACTTGTACATTTTGAAGGATATTATGCGAGGGAGCGTAGCGACCGAGCGAGAAAATTTTTGCATTGTTATTACTCTAAACGCTGCACTCTTGGGCCCTCCAGAGCCTAAAAGTGTGTTGCAGTCATTAGTCAGTATTTGCTATACATTTTTTGTGTGCACTTTTTCAAATTTTCCGGGGGGAGCGTCCCCCGGGATCGCTGCCCCTGCCTGTAGCTGTTACTTATGTATGAGGGCATTTGGAGGGCCATCCCATTCATAAGAGTTTTTAAATATTCTTCCACACTAACATAAAAAGAACGAAAAAGCTCACAATTTGTTCACCTTTTTCGAGAACTTTACCTCCTATTTGTGCACCACTGACCACTGTTATGAATATTTTATTTCAGGGTGCAGTTCTAAGGGGATGAGGGGGCTCGAGCCTCCCTTTTTTTCAATGGAGTCCCCATCCCCGCCAACCAAAATAATACCCCCGAAGAGGGTTTAAGGGGCACAGGGCATGGTAACCATCCTAGAAGACACGTTCTTTATAATTTGAATGGATGTTGGAGGTTGTAATATCGATAGTGATACATGTATTTATCCAATTAAGAGGGGTTTTTCAAGGCAAAGATACACGTGTAAGTTATGTAATTCAAGAGTACTCGTTGAAAGAGAGCGTTCGAGGAAATTAGGTATCAAATGTTACCGTGTTATCGGTGTTTAAATTTCAGCATGTTCTGCCGGTCGCTATGATGTATCCAGTGAATGTACCCAGTTATGTCCATCATGTTACAATGGAGGAATCTGTCATGATCAAACAGGGATATGCATCTGTCCTCCAGGATTCCAGGGAGATGGATGTGAAATGGGTAAGATCTTAATAGATATGTTATGATTGTTTTAATTTTGCAAGAGCAGTTGCCCTAATATTGATACTCAATACTTAAAGGACCAAATCGAAATATCCTCATAACCTTTAGAGACGTTGGACCAGTAAGACTCATAAGACCAAAGACGAATAAACACAATTTGTCTTACGTCCTAATGTACTGATGAAAACTGTAACCATGTTCCTTTCGGAATACATTTCTTTTTTATTGGGACTTCTTTGAGATATTTACTATTATTTGGGTAGGTAGTTTCTTTTAAATTACATGTTATTGTCTATCAAATGAACTATAAAACTATAAATCGATAGTAATTTTATTTTCATATATCTATAATGAAAAGAAATTGTTATACAATGAATTTTATTGTGCATTTCAAATTCAAATCCAATATGCAGCTTGCGGTTTAAATCGTTTCGGTCGTAATTTCAAGTATAAATGTGATCAAAGCCCTGATCATCTCATGTCCCTAATCATAAACCCACCCCGTGTCACGATTTTATGTGCTTCTCTGGAATGTAATGATACTTAATAGGGTTGGGTCATAGAAAGTAAATTGATCCAAATCCAAAGTTGTGCCTGTAATGCTGTTAGTAATTTAAATTGTTACACATTTTGAAATTATCTTTATCTTCTTTGTCTACAACACTATATTATCTAGCGTGCGGTGGAAATCGCTATGGTCGTAATTGCGAGTATAGATGTGACTACAATATTTCAGATGATAGGACAGCATGTAGTGGACTTCAGGTTTGTGTGCCCGATCCCTATGGGTGTTCATGTACACCAGGATACAAAGGATTGAACTGTATTACAGGTATCTAACCAATTGATCTTCACTCATTTGGCACGACTCGAATAATAATAATAATAATAACAATAATATTGTTTTACCCAGAATAGCCTCATCAGCATTTACACTGTTCTCCCTAAGGGCCCTGCGATCATAATATTCATTATGTAAACATTCAAATACAAACAAAATATACAAAAATATTGTGAGATAAATCCGTCGTGGCTAAAAGCCGAATTGCGGAAGTTATCACAAATGAAAAGATTGAAATTATCAAGCACAAGGAAATGTAAACCATGAAAAAAAGTTTTTCTACTACAATTAACAAAAATTAACTCACAAAATATGAATACATGTACAATGATCTGTTAAAAAGAATATTGTTATATATTGTATGCCATGTATGGTTGCATTTTGCAATCGAAAGTATAGAAGGTTTTTAGACTAGTCTAGAGAGAAAAATATACCCAGTATGTCAGGAAGATAAGAGAAGGAAAGAGTAAAGGGGTATAGACAAGGGAGAAAGGGAGAGTGAAAGATAGAGGTGGGGGAGGGAAAGAGAGAGAGAGAGGGGGAAGTGGGAGACGAGAGAGAGACATAAGGGGTTTTTCGTTTTACACGACGAGAACGTGGACTGCCATGTGTGACATTGTGTTAAGGCACTGGGCTGTGCCTGGCAGTGCCTTAAAAGGACGTCACATTACCTTAAAAGGATGTCACACGTGGCGGTCCACGTTCTCGTCGTGTAAAACGAAAACCCCTTATAGAGAGATAGAGAGACAGCAATATGATATCCATTCAGATTTCGTTGTTTTGATTACCAAAGCATATTAGACAGTGCGGTACATTACAGGTTTGATTATAATTATAGCGTTGGTTTGTAATGATAATAGTCTTCATTTGAAAATATTGGGGTTCTCGTTTGATTTATTATCGGAAACTTGTCCTTCAATATTCTTTACTTTATCATTACTTCTAAGATTTTTCTTCCTATGTTATTCTTGTTATGCGTTTATATATTGGTATTTACATTAACTGGCTGTACAGTATATTGCGTATGAAAATTATATTTTTTCTTGAAAAACATGTATTAGAATGTGATCAAAGTGAGTTTGGAGCTAGTTGTACGGAGACATGTCACTGTGTATCAGGAGAGTGTGATCGATTTACTGGAGTCTGTACAGGAAGCTCCATTGAGTGCCAGCATGGCTGGGCTGGGAGTAGCTGTCAAAGTAAGTAAATCGCTAGATTTTTTTTTGTATTTTGCGGCGACAGCCCGTTCCTTCCAAAGTTTTTAAAGTCCCGATATTCGGGGCATTCGAGGGCAATATCATGTTCGAGCAGGAATATTGCACCAATATTTAGTATAGATATAATGACTGCTACGAGAGGCATAGTTGTTTTTATAGGCTCAAGGGGACGTTACATCCTGCTATCACCCCGAGGCATGCCGAGGGGTGATAGCAGGATGTAACGTCCCCGAGAGCCTATTAAAACAACTATGGCTTGAATATTAAAGCAGTCATATTAAAAAGAGTCAAAGAATACACGTGCGACTTACCAATCATGGGGTCCTCATATTTGAACATCATCATCAAACTGCCGAATTCGACAGTTTGTTTACGCTATCGAGGTCTGTGTTGATAACTTGCAGGTAGTATATTTTTACGGAGAATTTTAAGGAATGTTTGGTGTTCTTGCTGTCCGCAGAATCAATCGAGTCTTGTAATTGATCATCATCAAGAAGTTGAAACTAATCTAGGAAGAGTTGCTTCAGCCGTTATTGCTTCCTTTGGACATAAAATAAAGTTAAGAAACTAAAAAATCGGAGATTACACGTAGGCCTACAGTCGAAAAAACCTAAAATGTAGCGACCAAATCGCACACACACTGTATGGTATTCACGCTCGCACAAAGAAATGTTTTACACGTAAACCAATGGGGATCTCGCCAGAATTTATTTATGCGGCCATTAACCGTGGCATGCGGTCATTTTTTAAAAGACTAATGACTGGTAGGCGGGCATGAGGGCATTTTTTAAAAGACTATTGACTGGTAGGCGGGCATGGCTAAAATCACGACTCAATTTCGACCAATCAGATGGCTAGATTTGTCGTCTCGGGGCAAAGCACAGTTGCGAGATCACCGAGGGCCATGGTTTTTACCGTGCCCCTCAAAGCAGTCAACATTTTTTTTATATATACCGCATCCTTCGTTAGCTCAGAAATTAATTTCAAAGACAGATGAATTATGGTACGTAACGTAATTCTCATCGATCGCTCTTTCGAAATTTCGTTCAGTGTACATGTATGATATGGTGCAGTCCGCGCGCCCGCGTATCTAAATTACCATAGCTGTGCGCGCGCGTACAAAGACATAATACTATGCCCGGTCAATATTTTTCACCATACCGCCCGGCAGTCCGTAGTATGTTTGTTTGTTTGTTTGTTTTATTTCCAATTTTTCACATCAATACAAAGAAACATCATACAAATAAATATAATGAGTAACATGTAAGTTTGACAAAATATGTTTCTAGTTAAAATACAAGCAAAACAAATATATATATATATATATATATATATTGATTTGGGCCAAACCATCGTGAAAACATAATCTGCATAAAAATAAGAAATAAGGGGGAGAATGGATATCTATGTTTAGCAAGTTTCTTACAAAGGAAAAAGCAGGAGACCGTGATGATGACCGTGGCCTCGGCCGATTTAACAAATAAAATTTTGAGTGAAAATAACAAAGTATATTTAGTGACATGTTTCGTGTTGAGAAGTGCATTTGTGCATTTGTGCATAGTGCAAAGCTTTAGCTTGGTGGAACAATAAAAGACTAATACCATGATATTAATTGTGTGGTGGTTTCAGTTACGGGTGATAATATTAAATGTATGCAGGGTCCATTCCTGTTGACAAAAACAGAACAATTCAAGACATAACAAATTAGATTATTCCAAATTTCTATGTAAGATCTAGCAAGCTATACTGAGATAACAAATATTTTTTCATATAAGCTTTAAATGAATAAAGGGATGTCCTAGTTTTAATATGGTTTGGTAAGTTATTCCAAATATCTGGTCCGTGGTGTCTAATTGACAAGTTTTAATCATTTGGGAATCGCAGACAAAAAGCACTGTATGGTGTCTGGCGCTCGCACAAAGACAATTTTGACCAATCAGATGGCTAGATTTCTGGAGTGAGGTTAATAATAATATTCATATACCACATGTCTAGATTATAGGCCTCTGATTGGTCAAATTGGTCAATTGTATTTGTACACACTCTAACTATCTTGCAAATTCGAACCCGTTATTTCGTCAATTAAAAACGTTAAAGGTTTATGATATACATACGCTCCAAACTGCCATTTTTATGTATAAGTACACTTCCAAAACACTTCCAGCATCTTTCTTAAACTTTGGGATTATTAAGATGGTAATCATGAGCATGTCGAGTTAAATATGAGTGTACATTTACATTTAATAAATAAAAGTTTAAGAAAGATGCTGGAAGTGTATATATATATATATATATATATTGAATAAGGCAGACTAATGGAACATGGTTGCTGCCCCGAGTTTCGCGCCTTGCAAGCGACCATCAGGCAACTGCGCAGGCACTGTATGGAAGGCTGGAGCAAAGCTAAGTATATATATACGAGAATAGGAGAGAGAGGTGGCATGTGTGCGTGTGTGTGTGCGTGAGTGTGTGTGCGTGTGCGTGACAAAGAGAGAGTAAGGGGAAAAGAATTAGGTCTTGTCTAAACGCCACTGGGTCAGGAAAGGAAATGTTCTATATACACAAAGAGATTGATTTACCATCATAACTTGAAAAGTCTCGTTTTTAAACCTTTTTAACCTTTCTAACTGACATATTTCTTCAAAATGATACAAAGTCAACAATTAATGAGTTTGCAACAATGCGCTTTTCACCTCACTTTTGTTATTCTTCGCAAGATAAATAAAACCCATTTGAAAACTATTCTTTTATGTCTTGTAACAGTGCTCTCACCCCCTTTCCTTTTCCTTTTTAATGTGTGCATGTCTGTCTGTTTGTCCGTCTTTCTGTTCCCCCCATCTTTCTCTCCCCCTCTCTCTCTCCCTTTCTCCACCTCTCTCTCTCTCTCTCCCTCTCTCTCCCTTTCTATCTCTCTCCATCCCTTCCTCTCTTTCTCCCTCTATCTCTCTCTCTTTCTCTTTCTCTCTCTCTCTCTCTCTCTCAATCCCCCTATCTCCATCTCTTGATCTTCTATCTTTCTTTCTCTCTCTTGCTATCTCTCTCTCTCCCTCTCTCTTTCTTTCTGCTTCATTTGCGTATGTTTATCGTATATTGAAAGGGCATAATGAAAATTTCATGTGAGCGATTTTTTTTTTCTTCTTCAAATTTGCCCAAGTTTTACTTCTCTGTCTTACTTCTCTGTTTTCCTGATGCTTCCGTAATTGCACTTCAAAGAAACCGTCAAGATTTACGACAACTTTTACATCATAAAATTTCACATTGTTAGTGACCAATATACCTCCCTGATTATATAAGGTTTGATGCGGTATGAATAACATAACAGACATTAATGTTCATCTTTTATGTTTCATGTATTTTCAGTTCTTTTATGTTATTGACTAACAAGCCTTTCACGATTTAAAGTGGCGTTAAAAAGTCACTTATTCCAAAATTGATCGACAAATTCAATTATAACTCTTTTTCAAAGAATTTCTCGAGAACGTGAATTAGTAAAAAATAAAAAAAAAAGTTATGGTTGCCCTACACTACTCAAAGAGCGAAATATTCTTCTCGTAATCTTTATCGTTACCTGGATTACTCTTTTACAGAATGTCTGGCTGGCAGGTTTGGTAGGAACTGTTCAGGTAGGTGACGCAGGGGTGATGTACTTCTATCCAAACAGATTTGATATATGAAAATGATGTGTTTTGTGGCGTAAAGTTGTAGGAATATTATCGTATTCGTACTACAATTTCATACTTTTAAAAACGTAAATTTACTATAATATATTCATGAGAAAAACAATATATCATTAGCAAATAAATTTCCATTGTATGATGCGTTAAAAAAAATAACAAAACTCGGAAGTTTTATTGTGAACAAATTAGGAGTTCCATTTTTTTCTTCAATATCACTTTATTAACAATCATGATTATTAACAAAGGAAGTAATAGTACATAAACTTGTATAGATACTACCAAAAATAAAGTATATGAAAGTAGAAAAGAGAAGAAGCCCAGGTCATGTTTTATCATTAACAATGCAGGGCTAATACTTCATATTATTCATAAAGTAGAAAATTATTAACGGACACGTTTAACATATCATCTGTTTGGGGTCACAAGGGCGCTAACTCCATGTCAAAGTAATATAGATCAATGCCATTGTGGCTCCAAACAAACGATGTTACATGAATGCGAAATGGATATATTGAATTTAGAAACGATATAATGTGACTGATGTGTCAGTAACAGCATAAAGAAAACAAACTAATTTTATCTGAGCTCTACATTCATACAAAAGCTGTTGAACAAGTATGGATGATGAATTACGCATAAAAAGAAACATGAACGAGAGAAATGAAAGGAAGCAGAAGAAAAAAAGAAAAGGAGAAGAAAAAGGAAAAGAAGGAGAGAGGAGCATTGGGAGGAAAGGGAATAAGAGAGAGAAAGAGGGGCAGAAGAAGAAAGAAAAGGAGGAAGGAGGAGAAGAAGAAATAGGAGGGGAGCAAGAAACAGAGGAAGAAGAGGACAAGGAAAGAACGTGCAGAGAAAGAGTAAGAATGTGAAATATGCATTTATTAAGACTTCAGGCTGTGGCCCTCCCAACATGGCTCGTCCTTAGAGCAGTATATTGAAAAGGAAGAAGTAACTGCAATATTTGATACGGTGTTCCTTACTTTCTTTAAACTTGATCGACAAATTCAATTATAACTCTTTTCCAAAGAATTTCTCGAGAACATGAATTAGAAGGAAATGAAGGATATGGTTGCCCTACACTACTCAAAGAGCGAAATATTCTTCTCGTAATCTTTATCGTTACCTGGATTACTCTTTTACAGAATGTCTGGCTGGCAGGTTTGGTAAGAACTGTTCAGATAGGTGATGTACTTCTATTCAAACAGACTTGATCAATGAAAATGATGTGTTTTGTGGCGTAAAGTTGTAGGAATATTATTGTATTCGTACTACAATTTCATACTTTTGAAAACGTAAATTTGTTATAATATATTTATGAGAAAAACAATATATCATTAGTAAATAAATTTCCATTGTACGACGCATTGAGAAATTACAAAACTCGAAAAAGTTTAATTGTGAACAAATTAGGAGCTATATGATTCTGTGTGTTTCTTAAAGTCGAAGTAATGTACTTTCAAATGATACATTGGTGGCATTAATCCACATCGTTTGAAAATGGCATGTCTAAATCCACTTGTGCCATGTCTGGGTAAAACCATCGTGTAATGATAGTATCACACGCCTACATGACGTACACAAGAATTCCATCGGCTTTGTACTTTATGTTATTTTCAGGTCATGTTCATACGTGATCGCAACATTTTAACGTTTTTACCACAATTTGGGAAAACCTTTTTCTTTTTTACATGCCATTTCCAAAATGTTGGGACTCGGTATGTGTATATAAGGATGTCATCACGGTATCGTTTTGATAGCAAATTATCTGCTAGTTTATGGAAAATACATAATATAGTTATATATCACACAGCTTGATAACAATAGCCCTCCGTTTTAGGATTTCGTTTTCCAAGGACACACTGTACTGCCTTTACAGCAACAAAATCATTCACAAACAGGCTCAGCCCTACCTATGTACCCACTGTTAAACATAGTCTCCAAGTTTCAGTTTTCAGTATACTATGCACAAATAGAAATTCGTATTATTTACAAGATATTTTTTCACGTAGAAACAAAAGATATAGATATAGACAACTCCAAAACTATAATCAAACAAGATTTCGAACTTTGAAGGTACAATTCAAGTTGAAAATACACCGTATCGATGTGCTAGATTATCATTGGTTGAAGGTATGCATTGTCACCATAAAGGACAAATAACTAGACTTGGTCTATATCTTCTTCTTTCACTCTCAATCAAGTTCTAGCACGACTGACAAGGCCGCCTTTGATCCAAGACTCTACTCAAACTTCAATCACACTGTCCTGGGACGGATGGATGGCCGGGGTAGACATTGGCGATCCTCCACTCATTGGATACAATGTATACTACAAGGAGGTACTCCCAGATTCTTCACCATGGATCCGTCTTGATCGAGGTAACGCTTTAGATGTTTCTCACATGATCGATGGTTTGTCTCCTGACAGGGACTACATGTTTAGTGTCTCTGTAGAGAGGGATGGCGATGGAGGAGAAGGACCTCTGGAGAATGTGACTGCTAGTACTACTTGTTTGCGTGAGTACAAGCACATACATAGCTTGCGATATTAGACAATGCCCCCGCTCCCCACTCTCCATGGCGATCAATAAAAATATTGTTCTCATTCGACGTCCTCCCCATCACTTCTGACAATTTTGATCCACCTCTCCATAACCCAAAACCACCCACACCTTATCAGCTTGTCCTGGTACCAAAGGTTTATTTGTCGTTTAGACACACTTCCGATACATTCAAATTCATTTTAATTTACTCAATCATGTTAATCGGGAACCTCCACAAAAATGTCGGAAGCAAATCATCAACAAAAATCTATTCAATGCCAAAACCCGTCTATATCATTTAAATGTCTATCCTCGGATAGGGGCATAGGGCAAACACCTTGATCAGAAAAACATACTTTATTATTATCCCCTCTATGTATCCGAAGATTGACACCCCTCTAAAACTAAGTAAATGTATGCATTTATTGTATAGTGATGCAAACGTTTTAGAAATAGGTACAGTTCAAGATTTGCCTGTCCAATCATTTCAAATGAAGTCAGGAAATAAATCAACCACTAAATAAAAAGAAGTGCTAATTTTTTCAATTTGGCCCTTTCATTCAAGCAAGATTCTTCATTAGACAGTGTATTCATTGAAGCATATATAGTCTCTAATGTCGTTTATTCTAAATACTGTAGTTCAATCAAACAAATTGGTACCAGTGTTCATGTTCAGTTAAGTATAATGTGATAGTCATTGTTTATGTTTGTTCATTTTCATTTCGTTGTTCTTGTTTCAATGTACGTGTAGCCCCTACTGGAGTTCTTTCACATGTGACAGTTCATCAAGTGTTATCTCCTGAACAGCTTCTTATTACATGGCTGGTAAGATTAAGGAGTTCGATCCTAGGGTATCTCCAGGGCAGCCCCCTAACCCTTTCCTTCCACTCAAGTTTCTCGAAGAGGAGGCGAGACAAAACTTTCATTTGTTTGGTTTTAGAAGAGCCCTCATCATAAAACTTTCATTGGCAATGTTTGAATGGATGTAATTTTAACGATTCATTCTCCCTCCAACCCCTCTTTATAACAAAAAACATTTTCTTACAACTAAGTAATTTCTGCACCTGTGGAGCATCAACTCGGTCAAAATACTCCCGCAATATTACCCCCTAAGAAAACTACCTAATGACAATAAACCCCGGACAACTACTCCAGGTAAATTCTTTGGATACCTATCCCTATTTTTATCAATCTGAGGGTAAGGAGGTAATTTGAAAGGGATATAATCTGGGGAAATTTTATGGGGGTTATTTACCTAGGGAGTATTTGTCCTAGGGGTATTTTCCAGGAATAGTCAACCAGATACATACGTTTTGCCATTCAAAAAACATTTTCTTTAAACTTTTTTCCCCTTCTCTTTGAAGTTTCCAACTGCTGACGGTGCGAGTGCAAACTGTCGCAGTGGTTTCACGAACATTTCCATCTACTTCTCTTCAACGTCCGATGTTTCTTTTGAAGGCTCAGTACAGGTTCCCGTTGATTCTGCTGGTAGTTACTTCCTTGGCTCAGTGGTACCTGAAACTAATTACTCAGTTTATATGACATTATGGAACAAAGATTGCGAAGGTCCACACAGCCACGCGTCGTTTGGGATGACTTCTCAAACGCAAACAAGTAGGTTAAGTTCATACTTTACAATTGGTCAAACAAAATGTAAATGTTATGATTGAATGCCGGGATATAAGGGCGGACTTGTGTGTGTGATGTGCAGTGAATAGTGAATCACTCCATCAAAGATGGTATTTTAAACTTTACTTCTGGGTATTCTTCTTTGTTTTCACCTAGAATAGATGAAGGATCAGAACAAAGCGTAATTCTATACGCATGGCGCAACAAAGGCCTTTACCGTTTTCACACCTGGTTTTTTGCGGGGCTAAGAGGTTTTTAGCCTTGCAACCCGGCCCCCTCACTCCGGGAACGAAGGGACCGCATTCATGATCCCCAATTCTCCGGTAAAGGGGTACTTTTTCACGCAACAAAATCCGGCTCGTAGTACACACAAAATCGGCCCGTATTGACTTTACACACCGGGCTATCTTCTGTGTTCACACCTGGTTTTTCGAAAGTGGGTAACACCGCAAGTTCCCGTAGAAAGCATAGAAAGCAGTGCACGATAACGTCTTTTTAAATCAAGTAACAATTTAAACAGTTTGACCTAGCTTTGACGATGCAGAGCATCGGCCACGAGCCGCGTAGCGACGAGGCGATTTTTTGGGGGGCTATTTTGACCCCCCCCCCGGCCCGTAAGTGATGTTTTCCTGGCATCTACTAACACAATGGAGACTTTAAAAAGCAGTGCATGATAACATCTTTTTTTAATCAAACCAGATGAGTTGAATATCTTCTCACAATATTTGCACTTGAAAGGGTTTCTCTCCAGTGTGCGTTCTTTTTTTTTTTTTTTTTTGGTTTGGCCGCCCAGGTGGGGGTTAAACCCTACCCCCCGTAGATCCGCGCCTGAAAATACATACCAAGTAATCATACAGAGAAAAAGGACAAAATACGGCTGGTAGCCCATTTTCAGCTGCAACTATATTGTTGCTGCTGGTCTTCCAGGCATGGGGCCAGTTTAATACCTGACAGGTGTGAAAGCATGGGCCGTTAGCCCGGAATATCTTTCGAACGATGGTGCACGTTTGAATATTCAAGAATACGAACCGTCACCGATGACAACAGCTAGCGAGGATCGGAGCGCGCGTTTTTTGTAGTAACATGGCATACATTTTTATTAAAGTGTGTACATTCAATCAGTGCAGCTCTTTAAATACATACTCAGGCTTGTGTGTATATGCTGTCAATTCAACGCACATCATTCCTTTGAAATCTTATTAGAACTGTGGCGCGCCATTTTGAAGAACGAAGTCGACTGTCAACTTCCGTTTATGTGGAGTCGTAGAACTGCACTGCCCGTCAATTTTCTGAATATTCTAATAGTCCCGGCGCGTCCCGGGCTAAGGCAAAGCAGGTGTGAAAACAGGCAACGTTTTAAAGCCCGGGCTAGATGTTATGCCTCAGTCACACCTTTGCGTATTTGGCTTAATTGCGTATTGCTGCGTATTTATGGCAAGCCATACAACATTTATTCCTATTTCTTGATATATCAAGAAATTAATTCTTGATATCAAGAAATTATTTTCTGTTGTAAAGCAATGGTAATTCATGATATCAAGAATTCGATTTCTTGATATCACGAATTCATTAAGCAAATAATTACCGTTGGTGAAGGTGATGGGACAAACTACCACTTCCGAGGCGATCTGGATGTAGCTATCTTTCCTCAACTTCGCTTCGGAAAGATAGCGTATACATTTAGATCGCCGAGGAAGTGATAGTTTAATTACCATCGCCTGAAACCAAAAGGTGATTATTTGCTTTATATTCCACATCGGAAACATTTCACTTCTTCCGTCATTTTAGAGCAACAATGATGATCTTTCAACACGTGATTTACTTTTGACCAATCGTAGCGCAAGATTCTTTGTATGTGGAATATAATTCTTGATATCAAGAAATAGGAATAGATATTAAAACGGCTTGCTATAAATACGCAGCAATGCGCAAGCCAAATACGCAAAGGTGTGACCGAGGCATTAACCCGGGTTAATTTACCAGGTGTGAAAACGTAATTTCTTAGCCTGGGCTATCCTTATAGCCCGGGCTAAGGATAGCCCGGGTTATCTGAACCAGGTGTGAAAACGGTACTTCTTTGTAATAAAGTAAGGCAAGGCTCGTTCATATATAAGACGTGGTAATTTAACCGCCGCAAACGCCGTAAATATTCATTGAGCTTGTTGCGCGTACCATAGTTTACGTCATCATAATTTAATCCCTTCCCCTCCCCCTCCCAAGAAAAAAAAGCAGCCTCGGTTTCTGAACGAGGCTATAATGATATTTGTTCTGCTTCCTAGGTGTCTCATCTTGTAATGTACCCTGGGCTCTGTTTGGCATTACTCTCCTTTTTTGTGCTGTCGTCATCATCGTCCTCATTTTTCCATGGTAAGCTTCCATTATAAAACAGGAAACCGACAAGAAGTCTTTGTCAAGGTATTCAACACATGTGATAATATCGAAGAAAACTTCAAAAAGATTTTTCAGCTTATAGTAAGGTTGTTTTCCGCCACTCCTCTTATCATCCTAAAGCGCCCCTTGCCCGCACCATTCTTCCCACCTCTTTCTGTCTCTCTCTCTCTCTCTTTCTGTCTCTCTCTCTCTCTCTTTCTGTCTCTATCTCTCTCTCTCTTTCTCTTTACCTGTCTTTCTGTCTGTCTGACTCTCTATCTTTCTCGCTATTACGCGCGCTCCATATCATCACCCCTCCCCTTTTCTCTTTCTTTGTTTTCCCCTCACTGGGAATATCTCAATGTTCTAGTAATTCAACGAATTGAAATAGTGCATTAATGAGATCCTCAAACATAATTTCGTAGTCCTACATTTATCAATTAATTCTGCACAGATTTGCGCTTGTTCTTAAGCTGCATAAGCTGCAAAATGGCTAATAAATGAAAGATATTTTGATATTAATGATAATAGTAGCAGCAACAACTACAATAATAATAATAATAATGATAGTAAGGATGATAGTAATAATGATAATAATAATAATAATAGTATAATAATAATAAGAATGATAATAATAATAATATCAAACATAACATTAAGAACAACAACAACAACAATAATAATGGTAATGAAAACAATAATAATAATGAAAACGATAATGATAATAAATTGGGTTTTATATACCAAGGGTAGCTCCATTAGTATTTATACTGCTTTTCCTTGAAAGATATTGATCCGCATTTATAAGTAGATTACTAACCTAATCACTAAGGACATTATAAATGGGATGAATTTGTAAATAAATCTATTCCGTATACACCTTGTTCCAGGAAAAGACGCAAGGCGGACCCCCAACCTCCCAATCCAAGAACCAATCCAAAGACGCACGAAGATCAGCCAATATATGAGAACACAACCTTTTAGTCGCCTCCTATAAACACCTATGACGGTTTGAAACGTGTTGAAGACAACACTGCAGACGACGCTACGTCAATGTGATGTCAAAATCTAAATAAATTGATAAAATTGGACTTAAACGTCTGTCTACAGAGGTGTATCTAGAATTAAATCTATTTATTCAAAATCTAAAATCAACGCAAGAGGCACGGACTGTCGGTATAACCTTACATTTCGAAAGATTGAATGACCGGAAGTCCGACAATAGCCCCCAATGCCAAAAGGACAATTTAATTTGAAAATGCATGCCTTTAAGGTACTATGTCCCATTTGCAGCCAACATCAAATTCTGTAGAACTTTGCAGGAATTATGAATATGTCACGTTTGTCCTATCTGTGAAATTTAAACGTTAGCAGTGTCCTAATATTCAAATTATGCAAGGAAACCCGTTTACTTTCTAGACTTCACTGTCAGACACTATTGAGTGACTGACTGACTTGGTAATAACATACATAAAATGAGCTGTAAAGGTACATGAGCATTTGTCTACATCAATAACCCACTTCTTGTAATGGCCAAAATTAAACTGATTGAATCTTTGCGCAACACAAAACGTACGACCATTCGGTACAAGGTCTGAAAATCAGACTATTACTAAAATGATTGCAATCACTAAAGTCGATTCGACAACTAATGTCGTTATTTTCCCATTAAAGACATTTTCAAGCCCTTTCGTTTTGAGGAAGTTCTAAATTAGTATTATCTTTCAAATGCCGTTGGAATTTAACCTTATTTTTTTGGCCTGCAAATGGGACATAGTACCTTTAAATAAAAATATGGATATGACAAATCTGATAAAGATGTGCTAGTTAGGCTGTTATGAAATTTCTTACATTGTGAGATTTGCATCGATATTGTTGACTGGGATTCTACTGTGTCCCTTTCTCAGAAGAAACCATATTTCATGAAATTTTTCATTTTCATTATTTAACAGGTGGTTTACAATTATATAGGTCTGAATGCGTATGCATTTTGTATTATTATCAACAAAATTGTTTCTTGGAAGACTCATTCATATTTTGTAAATTTGTGTAAAAAAGTTTCTAGAAGTATAGGAATCCTGTCGAGGCTCATATTTTTGTTACCATACAATATAAGTTCAAGTTTAAGTTCAAGTTTTATTTCCACATCTGATTTAAGTACAATTTATATGCTTAATATACAATAGTAAGCGTTAAAATGAAAAATCTTCAATTGAAATCATAATGTGGTGGGAAAAAACAGAGGCCAATGGCCAATCAAGGTCATTCCCAAAGATAATAAAATTTACATAAAATGTTTCTTAAATATACTAAAAACAAGATGGAAATACAAAGATTAAAAATATGACACAAAAAATGAACATATAGAATTAAACCAGACAAATCCATTACAAAAACAGAAAAGGCATTTATGTATAAATAATACTAGTTATACAAATACATTTACAAGATATTTCTTAAGCTTTCTTTTGAAGATTGACACTGTTGGGCATATTTGAAGTTCTTGAGGCAATTTGTTCCATAATTTTGGTCCGGCATAAATAATTGTTGTTGTTGAGAAGTCATAAGTTAACATTGGTAGGTGGAAAAGATTTGATTGACGAGTTTGATAATTTGTCACATTTCTATTATATATAAAACAATCATCTAGAAACTTTGGAAGTATATTTTTAGAGTAAGAGAACGTAAAGATACCAATCTGTTACTTATGTATATCATAAATTGTTAATATACTGTTTTTTAAATACTGGAGCAGTGTGGGAGAAAGGATGTAAGTTAAAGATAATTCGTACTGCACGTTTTTGAAGAATTAAAATGCGATTTAAATGAGTTTTAGCACAATCTCCCCACACTATATTACAGTAACTAAGATAGGGTAGAATCATGGTATTATACAGATTAAGAAGAATATTAAAAGGTACAATTTTCTTAATTCTGTTCATTGCACCAATAGTGCTTTTGACATGATACATAATGTACATGTTCTTTCCAAGTCAGTTTATTGTCAATTCTTACTCCTAAAAAAGTTGTAGAATTTACTATCGATATGTTTTGTTGGTTGATACTTATTTCCATACAGGATGTATTAATATTGTTGTATTTTGGCTGAAATAACATACAGCACGTTTTTTGTTTATTCAATATGAATTTATTTGCTTTAAACCATGTATCAATTTTTTTTAAAGTTCCGTATTAATAGTAGAACACAATGTATCAATATTTTTACCAGACAACAATAAACTTGTATCGTCTGCAAAAATTATCGACTGTAAGATATCACTTACGAATTGAATATCAATAATAAACTTCAAAAACAATAACGGACCCAATACTGATCCCTGAGGGACACCAAATGGATTTTGTGCAATTTCAGAAGATACATTATTTACAAATACATATTGCACTCTATTATTTAAATAACTGGAAAGCCACTTAAGTACAGTACCCCGAATACCATAAAACTGCAATTTTTGTAATAATTTTTGATGACTTATACAATCGAACGCCTTGGTGAGTTCTAAAAATATACCAATAAACAACTTTTTTTTATCTTCAAATGATTTAGCAATAATATTCGTAAAATCCAAAAGAGCCATATATGTACTGTAATTTTGTCTAAACCCATACTGTTTATGGTATAATATATCTCTTTTACACAAGGAAAGTAGACGGCTATAAACTAGTTGTTCAAAGATTTTTGAGAAAGTAGATAAAATTGATATTGGTCTATAATTATTTAAAATATGTTTATCTCCTTTTTTGTACACAGGAATCACCTTAGCCTTCTTGAGAGCAGTAGGAAAGACACCAACTTGTAAAGACATATTGAATAAATTAATAACAAAGCGGTATAACAAATGTAGCAATAGATTTCTTTAGAACGGCAATATTAACATCATCATATCCTGGGGTTTTACATGATTCAAGTTTTTTAACAATTTCAAATATTTCAGAAATCTCAAATGGTTTCATAAATATAGACTTTAAAAAGTCCCATTTAGGTTTTTTAAAATCAACGGAGGCATCAGGTATACTATTTACAGTTTCCCTACCGATAGTGCTAAGAAAGCTATTAAATGCTTGGACAATGGCATGTTTATCATGTATCTGTTTACCATTTTGTTCAATAAAATCACATTGCATTTTTTCCCGAACTGTCATTAAAATATCATTCATGGTTTTCCAAGTTGCCTTAATATAGGATTTCCCGGCAAAATTCGCGAGTTTGTCATTCGAATTCATTTACTTTGCATTTAAGTTAGCGCAGATCGGCTCTGCCATGCCAATTATCATTCAATTTTCCCGTTTTTGTCAGTCGCCTGCGTAGCAAAAAGCGAGACATAGGCGCCGCTTTTCCGGTGGCGGCGGCGGCGTCAACGTCAAAAACTTAACCTTTGAATTGTTAATATAATTTTGAAATTATAAGTTCTTATTCAATGAAACTTGGACTAAAGGGTTATCAAGTATCCCCAATCATGTGAGGAGAATTTCAGGTCACAAAGTTAAGGTCAAAGGTCATATAAGGTCAACAGACTTAGACTGTGTTGTGGCATCATCATCAAAAACTTAACCTGAGGTTAAGTTTTTGAATTTGTAATATAATTTTGAAAGTATAAGTTATTATTCAATGAAACTTAGACTAAAGGGTTATCAAGTATCCCCAATCATGTGAGTAGAATTTCAGGTCACTAAGTCAAGGTCAAAGGTCATTTCAGGTCATCAAACTTAGACTATGTTGTGGCATCAGGTTAAGATTTTGTATTTTTATCGTAATTTTGAAAGTATACATTCCTATTCCATGAAACTTGAACATAAGGGTTATCAAGTATCACCAATCATGTTATTAGTCTTTAGGTGACAAAGTCAAGGTCAAATGTCATTTCAGGTCTGCAAACTTAGACTATGTTGTGGCATCAACATCAAGATTTTGAACTTTTAGCATAATTTCAAAAGTGTTTGTTCAAATTCCATGAAACTTGTACCCAAGGGTTAACAAGTGTCACAAATCATATGACACAAAATCCAGGTCACAAAGTCAAGGTCAAAGGTCATTTTAGGTCAGTAGACTTGGATTATATTTTCACAACTTAATATGAGAATTATTGTTGTTTGTTCATATTTCATGAAAGTTATCAATCTTGGTACAAACAATAGTCAATAATTCTTCTGATGATTCTTAGTCAATATTCACTTCAAAATGCTGATTAGATTCAGAGGATTTCATTTTTGGGGGGCCTGCTAATGGGCCACCCTGCCTATAAATAATGTCCATACCTCAATTTTTCATCATGTCGAATTGCGTAATGCAGGCGAGACAGCAGGCGATTCCCTTGTTGTATTTAATTTAGGATTTTGGTCGAAGGGTTTCATAGATCTGTCATTTAATTGAGGAACTGCTCAACTAGCATTCAAATTAATCGTCACTTGTCGAGGCGTCATTTTTATCATTTAAATTCACACCTGTCATTCGTATTTGAAATATGTTTATTCAAGTTAGGAATGTTAGGGGAAGAAATGCAACACACGTTAACAGTTTTAAAATAATGCAATTAAAATGCATGATTTGCCATTGGGGTCTAATCTCTTATTCCATTTATTAATTTTCAGGACAATGCATATGGGTGTAGTCAGACATTAAGTAAACGTGAACATTTACAAACATATTGAGACCATCAAGTCCGTAGTAACTTTAATGCTAATGAATATCAGATAAATCTAATAAGTATAAGTGTATAAATGCAAGAAAATAAAATATGATGAAATACACATGAAAAAAAAAATTCTTGAAAGAAATAGAATGAGCTATAAAAAGTGTTTAATAAACGAGAAATGTATATTGACCATCAATATAAGTGCACAAAGTGCTAATTTGAATGCTACAAATGAATTAGAATGCTAGAAGTATTCCGTCGCGATGTCAGCAAATCGTGTTGCGCCAAATCGAATGACCAAATAGCGAAAGAAGCACATTGTTCATTAATTTGAATGGAACATACATAGATTCTAACGAAAACTTCATAGATTTTAAAACTAGAAAAAGGAATAAAAACCCGAGATATACCTGACAGCACTAAAACCGTCGAATTTGAACGCAAGACAAATTAATTTTAATGACAAACTCGCGGATTTGGCCGGGAAATCCTATATTACTTCTGACACGTTTAAATCTAGAAAAATAATATTCTCGTTTACGTTTTCGTTTCTCACTGCGGCATGCGGCATCGGATATTGCTCGCTACGATATGCTTCCTCAATCAATTTACATGAGATACAAGTAAGTGAGGTGGGCCTTTAGTTGCTTGGTTCTGCTGTCTCCCTTAAATAGACTGGAACTACGTTGGAATCGCTCCAATCTTCTGGTATTATCTCTCTAGTGATGTAAGACTTCCTGACGATTCCACACAAGGAAGGTGCTATGACAACTGACAGCTCCTTGAGTACTCGTGGGAGTAATCCCATCATGCACGACATGGGGCTTTCCTTGGTTTGAGATTGTCATGCAATTTCTTGATACCTGCCGTTGTGATGATGATATCTGGCATGGTTTCATAAGGCGAGTTGGGAGGTAGCAGATCTGATCAGGTGGGGCTAGCTGGAGTCTCTTTCGTGAACACCGCTTGGAATTGTGCTTTCTCAGTGGGGTCGGTTAATATAACTTCCTTCCATCTGAGTTGAGATGTGAGATTCCTCCACTGTCACTCCGGTTATGTTATATGAAGCTCCAGAATCTCTTCATATGGCCCCATATGGTTTTCATTCTCGTTTTTTTCAAAGATCGACTCAAGATATTTCCAGTATTCTTTCCTCATCTCTGACTGGATGTTCCTCTTCATACATCTGTTGTGCTCTTTCAGGTCATAGGGGATAAGTCCCGTGGTCTTCAAGAGATTTTTGTATATCTCTTAATAACCCTGCTTCTTTTGATGAGCTTCCTGATTCTTGCAGTCACTCATATGGTAAGTTGGTTTTGTCTGGGAAATGTGTGCCTCTATACCATTCTTGATTCCAGTCTGAAATATGTTCCACAGTTCACTAGTGGTGGCCTAATCATACATGTACTTTGATGCTATGTCACCCGCAACTCTTGACATGCTGACCTGGAGTGCGTCCTTGTCTGCTTTAATTGCTGTAGACAGGAACTTCATGTCCAGGATTAGAAGAGGACGGTAATGATCCGAAATGCCAGGAACTACGGACGGTTCTAGGCCAATTACCCCCTGGGCAATCACCCCCGGAAAATTACCCCCCGAGGACATTTACCCACCAGGGGCAATTACCCCTGGAAAATTACCCCCCCCCCGGAGAATTACCCCCACCCCCGAGGATAATTACCCCCAGAAAAAATATCTGCTTTAATATTATCAGGCCGGCTGGACTTCCCCTTTATATTATAACGAACAGGGGGGTAATTGTCCTCGGGGATGGTAATTGTCCTTGGTTGTTCTGGGGGCCGGGGGGATAATTGTCCTCCCGAGGGTAATTTTCTGGGGGTAATTGTGCTCGGGGGGTAATTTTCCGGGGGTAATTGTCCTCGGGGGAATTTCCGGGGGGTAATATTGTACGTCATGATACGACTACGGACACATTGTATGAAACAGTGAGATTGTTGGTGAGGTACAAGTCGAGAATGTTCTGTCGTCTTGTAAGTTCCTCTACTAGTTGAACTAGACCATTGTCATCCACATCTCTCCAAACTTGTGATGTACGTATTAAAGGCAGGACTAGCTAGCTAGGGTGCACGGCGGCCACATTCTTTCACCCTTCGGTTAATCCAGTCCGAATCCTGGGAGGTTGAAGCAGGGGCGGATCCAGCCGGCGGCAAGGGAGGGGGCCTAAAAAGGGGCCCACTTCGTGCGAAAATTTGAAAATCGTGCCGGTCGATTTTTCGCTCAGTGTGAGGGGGGCGGTAGTGAGCACAATTTTTTTTTTTCGCACCCGAAAACTTTTTTTCCCTACGGAAGGGTGATTTTTTCCACCGCCAACCCCTTTGGCGCCAGGGGAGGGGGCCCATCTTCTTCTTTTTTCAAAAAAAAGGGTGTTTTTACCTGTTTTTTTTTGCTAGCTGGATCCGCCACTGGGTTGAAGTCTCCCCCGCGATGACAATGAGGTGATTCGTGTTCAATCTTGGAAGTGATTGTTGGAGCTCAAGTAAGCTGGATTCGTCTCCTTCATGTGGCTTGTAGTAAAATGCGACATAAGTCCTACAGGTTTTTGGTTCCTAGCTGTCACTCTTGCACCACAGGATCTCGCAGTTTGTCTCTAACTCTTCTACTTATGGAAAACTTTGGGGCGAATTCGTTCATAAAATGGATTGCTCACCGGCTCGGTCAACTCTGCACAGAGCTTCGCACCAAGTCCCGCAGTGTGCACTGGCGCGTAACACAGATCGCTGGGTGCGTCCATTATGACAAAATAGGGAGAATGGGTCTTGTTCATAACATGAACATAAAACAAGGACGATTTCATTTGCATGTTTATGTCTTTTAATGAAATTCTAAGACGACACAAAAACAATAACAAGACTTTAAAACTGTTGAAGATTGAATTCATATCGATAATTCAATATCAAGGAGTTCACTAATTATATATTTAACCCCACAATCAAATGGAACATTCCTCTCTCAGGGTCTGAAGTTTACGACGAACAATTTTACAAAATCCTTTGTGTTTCTTCATGGTCACTGGCAAATTACACAACAAGTCCATGATGTATCACCATTTAATTATCATTACTACAGTCTACATGTCTTCTTCTTTCTATATTTAAGGTTAAAACTCACATATTGATAGAAATAACTACACAAAATGGACAGGTTCGAAGAACATTCCGAGAGGAGACATGCTGTTTCAAATCACATGCAACGCAAATGTTCGCACGCTAATGTGTACGTCTATGGAACTCGTGTAGTGTGGCATATGTCATGCTCTTGCGCAAAAAGGAGCATACATGAGAGACAGCAAATCATTGGATGCAAAAGTGCAACCTGTTCCTCTTATCCAATCAAAATGAATGATACATTACTGGAATCGTTAAACTCTCTGCTTTAATTTGATATGCGAGATGGTGCGATTCGGCCATCGAATCAGTTCTACAGCCAAGATAAGTATGGAGAGTTGACGGATTTTGGGCGAAAATCCGTTGACCTCCATAGAGAAAGTGTCGTGAAAGGTTTTTTTTGAACATTTTAAAGCAAAAAGTGCAACCTTTCCCCACGAATGAAATTATTTCTAATTTATATCATCTTAAAGAGAAAACATTGAACTTTAAAATTCAGGCCGAGATGGTATTAAAAGTGGGTTCAGTTAGGCTATTGCTGTGATTTAGCGTAGGTAATGCATGAAATGGTAAGGAATTTCACGTGTTGTAGCTCACGGTGCGATGCGTGCGGAGCAGATGAACGAAAGTTTTTCATATGTATATAGTAACCCTGCTAGCAACCAAGTCTTCCTTTGTTGCAATAAACACACCTCCGTGCATGGGCATCACTCGGCGATGGATGTCATACAAATCCGTAGGGAAAAAAAATTTGCCATATAACGCAAACCAAAGAACAATAGTGAATACCCGAGTGAATATACCCATAATCATGATGCTTACCCCCCCCACCCCAGCTCCAGACGTGCAGCGCATGCAATGATCGAGTCGAGCATATAGATGATGATTCAAGAAAGTAAACAAATTGGTCAAACATCAACCAAGGAAGGCGGCGGGGAATAGTCACTAGAAAATAGTCTATGCTACACTGTACATTAAAGAAAGAGGACGGAAGTTACAATCCTGGCCGGTAGACACGACATTTTAAAGGTATTTAGCCTATCAAATACCATGTTAAAATATATGACGCGTATTTTATCTTTACATGATATGCGTGAAAGTTATTTAAATTATTTTGGACTCATATTATGAATAGAATAGCCCGTATTGAATGACAGAATTTTTGGTAAGTCCGATGTGTGGTATTTTGTGTAGTGTTATTAAATGCCTGTTGAAAGGAGTGAATTTGCAAGAAGTCTACAAGACTACACACATAGCTGCATTACTATCCTGGCTGTGTATAAAACCTGCTCTATTGATTTTTAACATTCAAACACCACTGTATAAAACTCAACTGATTTCACTCAAAATTGGTACTTTAGTGACAATTGATGACACCTAAATAGCAGTAAAATACAATTTTTTCAACTTACCGATGTTAGAAAGAATAATTTGAAAATTCAAATCGTAAGACTACTGTCAAACTTGCTTACAGCCACATCTTATTCATTGTGTGCATTTGTGTGTTATGTGTGTATTGACTACCGGTATTCACGTGTGCAATTGCTGCCTATTAGCATGTACATGTAGTACAGCGCTAGAGGTCAATACGCATTAGCATTGACTCTCTATGCTTTGCTGGAGTGGAAGTCTAGTCTTACTCTTTAATAAAAATAGAGAGTAGAGTGACTCTGAAAATAACATCATAATTTTTTTTTTTTTAATCAGTGATCGTAATACAGAAATTGTATATTTTTGTCTCATTTTTCTTATTAGTCGGCATCAGAATTCAGATTCTTGATTCTGTGTTTTATTTTCTGCTTTTCTTGAAAGCAAACTTCTTATGGATAATCTGTCTCTTTCAATACTGAAGATTCTTGCAGATGTACATGTATATACTGGGGTGTGCAGGTGGACCACTACACCAGGGTTTCCCCTACACTTATATGAATAGTGCAGTGGGTTCTTAACGTGCAAAGGTGGTGACTCTCCTCTACACGGGGCTTCCATTTAACGTCCTATCCGAGGGACGGAGTGCTTTACACTTAACATAGCCTGCGTCTATGAAACAAGGGGAGGGGTACGTTAAATACGCAACGCAGGCTTCAGTCATCCGCCTGGGTGGGATTCAAACCCAAGATCTTTGGTTCGACAGGCAGACGCTTTACCGACTGAGCCAACTCGCCTTATGTTACTTGTGCTACGAATACATTGATATAGATCTATGAAATGAGTCTATTTACTTAATAATTTGTTGCTCATTTTCTTCATTTCTCCTCCATAGGCTTAGCTATTGCTCTCCTCAGTTCCTCACAAATGGCAAAGATGGCCACTATGAGGAGATACTTGAATCAGTTCTCAAAACGCTTTTGCATCTCAACAGCCCAACAATTAACCTGGCTTGTTGTTCTTTCATCGATGTGTCTCTTTTTGTATTATCAGCTCTATCTTCACTTCACAGCCAATCACCTTGAGGTAAATCAATATGACTGAGTTTAGGTAGTTTAGCCAAATCTGGTGGCACAAAAAAAAACGTGTCCAGAACACAAAAGGCATAATATTTTGTAATATCTGTTGATGAAAAGTTTGTCATTTGACATGGCTCAGTGGCATTTTGGGGGTAACATTAAGTCCAATCAGGAGGTGATAGAGAAGGAGTGGAATCAAGCCGCTCTCCTTTGACCCCATGCTCCAAGCTGCCGAAAAGTTATGTGCTAATCTGCAACTGTTGACCAGGTGGTGAGATAAAAGAGCGCATGAAATATCAGGATTTAGAATTCCTACATCAGAAAATGGTATCTCAGCAAATGTTCGCTGTCCCTTTCAATGATTTCTCATCAATTGTTGTCAGGATCTAATTTTTCTTTTACCAACTCTGGCACACAAATTATAGGAAGGGCGAAGTACTAAATTTGAAAAATTGTTTGATGCACTATTCCCAATACAATCCCCATATAAAGTTTATAATTTACACTGAAATTTTGCGGGTAATTTAATGAATGTGAAACTGGTGCCTGGCCTCCAAAATTCCCCGCAGTGGAGGAGCGGCTTGGAGCATGGAACTTCAAAGCCAAGTGGAATGTTACGCATCCCATTGTTACGCTTTAGAACTCACGCATGCATTCGAATAAATTACAAGAGTTTCCACTCCTTCTCTATCACCTACCTGGTCCAATCAAGGTACACACCTGGGACCAGTTTCTCGAAACCATCATAAGTCTAAGTTCGTGGACATCTTATAGATATGCATGTTAATTCTATAACACACATTTCAATGGGATGTCCAAGAAGTTATCAAGTGCAATCAAGGCAGTAGAGGGTAGTAGAGGGTAGTAGAGAGAATTACTAGCTCTGTGTCCTAATGGTTTGGTTCTACTTCATTGGAATAAAATCAGGAATTTCAACAATAAATTCAATAATGCATTTTGTGTTCTGGACTTGTATTTTCCTGCCACTTAATTTTGCCAAGCTATGTTTATAGTCTTGCCTACATCACCAAAGATCGTAATTTGTGTATTGTCATGCCTTGTTTACATGCTCACCCAAAGAAATTGCTGCGGCAAAACTTTTGCGTGTAAATTTATGATAAGCAGGGATGGAAAAAAGGTAGTTGTATGCAAAATAGAACCCTAAGAGTAGTCGCTTATCTCTGTGTATAATATCTGGGTTTATATAGTGATCAATACATCAATGATGTCTCTCGGCACTTTACAGATTTATTATGACCCCTGTTATTAGATTCATGTTCCTGCACTGTATTACATCCACTCATAATGCTTAACATTCTACAATGACTTTTGCATCCTACTGGGAACCCATTTAACACATGGGTGGAGAGTGGAAAATGTGGATAAATGTCTTGCCAAAGGACAATAGTGCTGGGCAGGGATTTGAACCCTCAACCCTTGGATTGAGCATCAAGTAAATGAACCACTGTACCACAACATCTCCACATGCTATAAGAGACAGAAATGGGAAGCGTCCTATTCTTCCATAATTTTATTTTGCTCAAATTTGCCGTAGCATTTGTGAATTTATTGCATCATATGTGAACAAAGCTTTAGACGACATGAAATCATCCCCAACAAATTAAAATGTCAAGACCAGGGGAGTGTTTCACAAAGACTAAGATCGACTTTAAGTTGGACTTAAGTATAACAGGCCATTCATGCCACTGTTTGCTCTTACCATTTACTGGCATTTGTCTTTCAAGGGATGTACAAATCGTGGTCTCAAATCTACAGAGTTTACGTTTTTTGATAGTTCATTATTGATGGAAAAAATATTATCTAAAGATTATAATTTAGGGACCAATTGTGACAGCAACCAATGGCATGAATGGCCCGCCATACTTAAGTCCAACTTAAAGTCGATCTTAGTCTTTGTGAAACACCCCCCCAGAACAAGCCCAGAAGCCCTGCATTGAAGTTCACTGACAATGAATCTCTGTACAACCCAAATTTGTGTGGGTGTATGAAAGTTGCATGTGGAGGCCTTTTCCAAACTTTTGACTACTTTAAAAAAGTTATGATTGTCTCATCAATCAACAAAACATTTGAAGCTAGTATGGTTTATGTCTTATATTTTATTACAGTCTGAAATGGGAGTCCCTAAATATTGATTCCTGTTTGAGGTCGAAGAACAAGGCTTTGAGTCCTAAATCAAATTGAGTCTGGAGTCTGTCGAGTCTCAATTCAATTTGAGTCCTTGGCTGTTGCTGTCACAAGATATTACAACACTACTTTATCCTTAAAAAAGGCCTTCTCTCTCCATCTCTGTAGAATGAATACTTTGTCGAGGCTACCAAATGTCCGGCCTGCTTTGGAACTAGCCTCTGCAAGCGTTTCAGTCGTGGCGACTACCGTTTCCATTCCTACTCCTCCATTCGTCTCTTTGATTACGTCAACGTCAAGAACGTCTACTTTGCCACCTACCTCGACCAGAAACCTGTCGTCATGAAAAAACTTGGACACAACTCTGAGCACAACCAGTTTGACAAGGACCTCTGTACAAATGCGGAAAGTGGCCTTAGAGGTTGTGACGTCTCGCAGCAGATTTACAAGTCAAAACTATCGGATATCATGTACGCAGAGCGGTTAAAGGAGAAGGATGTCATGGGACTATCGGATATTGTGAGATGTCCGTCAAGAAGGCTTCTAGACAGGATATGGGATACATTTGGAGAAAGACAGTATGATCATACATTGGCTAGAGATAATAAGCTAATGTTGGCTACAACCATTGCCTTTAACCCAGAACCACTCATTTTGCAGGTGAGATCAATGTATCTAGTTTTCAACCCTTTTCTTGGTCTCTGAATTCAATAAATTAATATTCTTTGTTGAGGTTTGGTAATGCTTCCATCTCTGAAGGCGGTGATGAAGGTATTACATGTACAGGTGTTTTCATTGAACTTTACTCATAAACATTGCAATTGCCTTATTTTTTTCTTCTCCTCCTAAAAGAAAGAGAAATTTGTTATTTAAAACAACATTGATGATTTTTATAAATGTAATGCTTCCTGGGAGAAATTTCATTTGTTTAAACATATTTGTAGCTTACACCCAGTAAATACATGTAAGCCACAAATATGTTTAAACAACATTGATGATGTACCGGTATTAAGAAGTTAAGTGAGAAGAGTTAACAGTAGTGAAAATACATTTAAATGTATATATGGCATTCAGTATATGTCTCTATAAGAGCTCTCTGTGCCTTATGGATACATCATTACTCCTGTCATCAGAGTTTCACTGGCATGGAATTTCTGCATATTTCAACTTGCCACTACTTTTTACAGGTGTGCACAATGCTACCACATGGAAGGAGAGAAGCCGGAGCTCAAACCCATGACCTATGAATCTTTTCTGTAGAGTTGAGTCAATTGTTCTAACTTCTTTAATTTGACATCTGTAACAATCCATTAAGGCACAAAATTGATTCCTTTTATCTTCCCTTTGTTTTCTTGAGGCTTTTCCTAACCGGAAGGGCTGGCCATTCCCAGCATACCAGGGAGCCTGTGGAAGGTTTACTGTACAGGACTATAGTGGACATACGTTAAGATATTTCTATAAATTCAAGTTCGGCGTCAGAGCTGCTCTAGCAGTTCAGGTAACTCACCCATTGTTTAACCTTTGGAAACTGTTTCATATGGATCCATTTTTAATGTTTGAAGAAAAAAAAAGAAAAAATCATTGTTTAACCTTTGGAAACTGTTTCACATGGATCCATTTTCAATGTTTGTAAAAAAAAAAAAAAAAAAAAAAACATTCATTATGGCCTTAATACATATATTTGAAATGTTAAAGTTGATTCCAAATACTGGACAGACTTGAATTTATTGCCTACCCTAATCTTATTTTGCTGTACATTCTGGACCATCATGATTCAGAATAGATACATGTAAGGTAAGGTAAACAATTGAATTACAAACTGAATAACAGATTAGTTTTTAGCATGGGTTTGAAAGATTCAAGAGTTGTGGAACATCATGGAAATCATTCTGTTCAGTTGGTCACCAAGTGTAAATGGATGTGAATCATATACAGTCAAACCTGCTTTAATGACCACCAGTATAGAAAGGCCACCTGTCTACAAAGACCATATTCCCCCCCCCCTGAAAATGGTTTCTCATTGAAACATGTACTAACGGAACCTGTAGCTAGTATGGGTGGCAATGCAGGAGAAAAAATGAGTGTGAAAAAGATCTGAGAATGACGAAAGGTTGCTTCTTTATCAATGATACATACAAGGTCTTTGAGATACAATGTACCTGAAGGTACTAATCCATTTCAGATTTTGAAACTAACAAACTTTGAACTGTAGTTGTTTGTTAATGGAAGCCAGTGCAGGGAATGAGGGATAGGTGTGCAAACTGTATGCTCGGGATGACTCGTCGTAACCTGTCTGGCTTCTCTACCAAGAAGATCAGAGAAGCTGCATTCACCTGTCTTGTAAGGCCTCATCTTGAATATGCCAGTAGCGTGTGGGATCCTTACTTAAGTAAACATATCAACAAACTGGAGGGAGTCCAAAACAGAGGGGCTAGATTTGTCACTGGCAAATATGGAATAGACGTCCATGTATCAGAACTAAAAAGGGATCTAAAATGGCAACCTCTACAGCTCTTCTTCAAATCCATCAAAGACCAAGTAGCCATACCCAGATCTGAATACATCACTCAACCCCAGAAGATACTCAAGGGACATCATAATCTCTCCTTCTCTAACATAAGATGCAAAACGGATATCTATCGACTCACCTTCTTTCCAAGAACCATTCGGGCCTGGAATCTATTCCCCCAGCATCATTGCCTGCAAGTCGGTTGAAACCTTCAAAACCAAACTCTGGGAAGCAATTCAAAAGGGTAATATAAGCATAGTCCCTCCCCACAACTGCTATGTGATGGGACTCAATTCCAAAATGTTTTAGATTTAACAAACACTCTCTCTCGAGCGATAACGTTCTTATTGGTCATACATATCCATCTCGGAATCGGACCAGGACCTGAACAGAATCAGAATCAGAATCAGAATGAATGTACACTGTATAATACTCCAGTGAAACCTGTCTATAAAGACCACCCAAGGGAGACAAGAAAAGTGGTCTTTTAGACAGGTGGTCTTTGTAGGCAGGTGGTCACTAAAGCAGGTTTGACTGTATATTTGATGGATAAGTGGATGGAATGTTTAGTGTCAGACCCTGAATAACATGTACATTGTAACATCCCCACTACCATACAGGCCTTGAAGATAGCAGAGCAGCTTTCTGAGAATCGGGATGAGTTTGCCTTGTATCTCACCGATGTCTCTGAAGATAACCTAGCTGTCACTGCCAACGGAGAGGTTCTTGTGATAGATGCAGAAAACATCATTGTAGTGGATAGAAAGAAGATAAAAGATGGTAAGGCAAAGATGTGAAATTCTGATAATAAAAATCATAGTCACAATGACAATGGCAATGACAATGACGAGGAATGATAATGATAATGAAAGAAGCAAGAGTAAGGCTTGTGCTGTTCGTCGTCATCGTCCTACGAGTCATGACTGACCCTTTGTGACCCTATTGATGATGACGTTCCAACCACTTCTATCCTGGGCATAGCGATTGCGCTGTTCTCCGATGATTAATCGTAAATGCAAGGACAAGTTTCATTTATATAGGGAATGTCATTGTACTTTGAAAGAAAGGATATTATATGAATCATGCATGCGAATGAGTGCGTTATACGATCTATCCTCACTCGAGTTGAGACTCTATGCATCTATAGTACCAAGCCTAATGGCTTTGTACCATAGGTGCATAAAAAGACTCAATAAGAGCATCATTTGTTTAATACAACAAACTCTTTGTTTCTTTGTTTTTTATTAAAAAATTCATTTCAAGGTTATTTTTGTCATTATCTCTGACAAATAAGTCACACTTACCGCTAAATGCGTTTACGTGCAGTGCTGCGCAAGTATAGGCCCACACACAATAAGTGCACTAACTTCTACACACGCTGCTGCGCATCGCGTACTTAAAAATTGTTGGATAGTAGTGAAAACAATTGCTTGTTTTTTCATGTAAAAAATGTGGGATAGTCTTAGTAAATAAATCGCATGTAACCGAGTTTGACCAATCATTTGATTAGAATCTACGAGTGAGGTGTATGAAAAGAACATAACACACACCGGTAGATATCAATGATAATGTCAAGATGTAAAATTATTAGAATGAGACTATACCTGTGTTGGGAGCGGGGCAAAGCTTTATCCACAGTTATTTCTTCCTATCCAGGTGATAGTAAATGAGCACATGGATTAAGGATGTTGCAGATCCCTTGTTTGATCAAACAACAAGGATGAAGAATATTTTACAAATAATTTAACAAATGATGTATGTTTCCATTCTATCCACTCTCATTGAGGCTGTAATCATCTATCATACCAAGCCTAGGATAAATGCTCACAGCCTCAACTTGAGTGTGGATAGATCATATAATGAGCTCATGCATTATATGTATATTATTTGCCACAATTTATCCAGGATTATTACATTTATAGTTATACCTGGTAGAATGAGTGACATTACTTTTATAAAGCAGTCTATGCGACTTAAATGAGTTTAAGAAATGATTACCGGTACCAGGCTTTAGCTTTAGAAAGAGGGCATTATATTTGATTTGATTTGATTTGATTTCTGCATTTTTCCAAATATAATTACTGAATAACAAAGAATATATATACGTAAGGTATAATACAAAATATACAAATAATAATAACTTCATGTCAAATTGTTATTAACATATATACATATAATAACAAAACTAAATATTTCTATAACATATTATTATAAATTTAAAGTATTTTCCGAACTATCTGTGGAAAAAAAGTGCAGGAGACCGCAATCATAAGCGATGCTTGACTGGATGGCGGCCTCAATATAAATGCCAACAGTTTGATCATCTTCTTTCCTTTTTCTCTCAGATGCTAATCCTGGTTGGGATGTGAAGCATCAATCAGAACATGAAGGATGCGGGAGTAGGAGAGAATGTATCATGTTCTCACATACAGATCTATGCAATCATTACTACAGTGATCATAACTACTATGCAGTGTGTCAAGGGCTATTCGGTAAGTAAGATTTGCTAAATCTAAACGCACTTCTACATACATGTAGATCTTCATGTATAATGTATTGACTATATAGTGAACAATCTGAACACATATCTACATGTATGCAATTACTATGCAGTGTGCCAAGGGCTATTTGGTAAGTATGATTTGCTAGATTAACATGGAATGTGTACCAATCGCAGATCAACCACTGATAATTAAGAAAAATACCTTGTTCTTTAATAGTGTTTCCAATGACAATGTATTTGTATTGAGTTAGTGGCTGGATGAAAACTACAGCTTTTAACAAGTCAATTAACAATCATTTTCATGACGGTCGACAAACAAAAATTCAAACAAATGAATTGCATTTTGGAACAGTATAAACTGATGTGTGCAAAGTGCCAAACCCTTGTGGCAGGGGTCCAGGGTCCACTCAAAAGTCTTAAAGGGTCCTGGAAGTTCTTCAGTTCTTAGATGCTCTCTGTCTGGTCCCATATGAGCACAATACTGAAGTATTTTCAAACAATTTTTGTTTGTTTACTAATATTCAAGAGTGGTTTTGGTTGAGACACAAATTTAATCCATCTCTGATTTTCAAACCTGTGGACCACCTTGATTTTGTTATTGGTCTAATCCGTTCAAAACTACGATGTACTAATAATAATATGGATTTATATAGCGTTTTATATGAAATACAGTCTCTATTAAAGCGCTTTACAGACATTAAGATACACTGTACTGAGGAACACTTTTCTTAATTTCCTTACAAACATCTCACAAATTTCCATTTCATTTGATTCTTCTATGTCCACTCAGGTAAAGATTCCAGTCATGGCGACGGAGGCCTTCTCCACAGCATACCCTCTGACCTCTCACCTTACATGAGAGCAAAGGTCAAAGATCAGATTGCAGAGTGTCGCAGCCCCAGCAAGAAAGAGGGACGATACCTTGTCGTGAAGGAGCTCAAAGAAACCCTGATGAAGCTGATAACATAACACCAGCTGACTGACTGGCTGGAATGCTCCCTCCCCAGAGGAGTGAAGAATGTGCTACATGAGAAATAGTCATTGTTACTGTTGTAATCATTATTGCATAATTCAGGAAAATTTCATGCACACAAAGTTTCTGGGTTTACGTTAGTTTTACATTCAGCTTAAACCAAAGAAAAAGAGCTACATGTAGTTGTGAATATTTGAGAAACATGTTGTTTTTGTTGTGAACCACCAGCAATTAATTTCCCATCCAGTTTTGACGCCACTAGGTTCTCTTCATATTGTCATACAGGACGGGGTCAAAGGTCAAAGTGTAGTTTTTATCCAATAATCATTTTGTGAGGCAATCAATTTTTTATGCCTCCGCTACAAAGTAGCCGGAGGCATTATGTTTTCTGGTTGTCCGTCCGTCCGTCCGTACGTACGTACGTCCATACATACGTCCCGTTCTCGTGATCGCGTTATCTCAAGAACCGATTGATGGATTACCGCCAAACTTGGGTCCTGTATGTATCTTGCAGAGCTAATGAACTGACTAGATTTTGGGGTCACGAGGTCAAAGGTCACAGGGCTCATTATGTATGCAAAAATAGCTCGTGATCATGTTATCTCAAGAACCGATTGATGGATTACCACCAAACTTGGGTCATGTATGTATCTTGCAGAGTCAATGAACTGATTAGATTTTGGGGTCACGAGGTCAAAGGTCTAAGGTCACAGGGCTCATTATGTATGCAAAATAGCTTGTGATCACGTTATCTCAAGAACCGATTGATGGATTACCGCCAAACTTGGGTCATGTATGTATCTTGCAGAGTCAATGAACTGATTAGATTTGGGGGTCACGAGGTCAAAGGTCACAGGGCTCATTATGTATCCTAAAATAGCTTGTGATCGCGTTATCATTAGAACCAACAGATGGATTACAATCAAACTTGAATTTTAAAAATTATTTCCATTTTGGTTTGTAAAATTGCTCTATGGCGGAGGCATCATTTTCGACTGCGTGCAGTTGAAGTTTCATCTAGTTTATATAAGCAACAAATATTGTAGTATGCTTATCTATTAGTTGTATATTTACACACGTTTTAAAGTGTGGAAATGAACACTCATATCAATCCAAAGTTAACAACTCGATGTGTAATAATAATAATAATAATACAGCATTTGTTATGCGCCATTGATCTAGTAAACTATTCTGAGGCGCAGGTCATTTAATTATTACCCCGGCTTTAGCCTAGCTGCCATTACGGCGCTCTAGCATTTCAAGGAATTAATTCCTGCCAGGTACCCATTTACCTCGCCTGGGTCGAGTGTAGCGAGTGTAGATTAATGTGTACCCTCTAAACTTGCTCTTTTATCTATTTATTTGATGGGTGATTCTGTGCATTGTGTCCCATATGACTGTTATTCATATTCATATATGACCATTGAATTTTTTGTTTTTGTTTTTGGTATCGCCACCATTAGGTAATGGTTACAGGAAGAAATGTTTTTAATTTTTGGATGAATAAATGGATAAGTTATTCAATATATACGTATGTCGTACGGGACACATCACAAACAATTGCCCAGATTCATATTCTTCTGCCTTCATGTTTATATCATTTTCTATATATACGGTAAAGGTAAGCCTCAAGCTTGTACATTTAGACTTTCATAGAGCTGATATCACAAACTGTGTTATATTTTGTCATGTATATTAGGAATATGATGCAGAGTTTTAATCTGTTAATCAGTTAGATCAATATTTGTATTTCATTGATATTTGTAATTGTCTGATCAGTACTATCAAAATTGTATAATTTTTAATCAATGTGCAATGAAATGTATTAATTCTTATGACTGATTTTTGTATATAACTTGATATGATCCAACTCAAATTCAAATTAATTAAAATCAACAAGGTGGATACAATTCATGGCAAAACAAAAATACATTAATAGGAATAATGAGGTGAATTCACAGCCTTGTTGGTCATGTGCCTTCAAAAAAAAAGGAAATAAAAAATTACTTTTCTTCTCTTGGTAGATTGAAATCATAATTTTTACTAGCTTTGTGGTGCCTGGTCACATTATAGATTAGTTCAACTCGGCTACTGTACATTTTTAACCTTGAGAAAAAGTTTGACCATATCTCTCATATACAGCAAGCATCTGTGTAGTATTTCATTAGTTAGAATTCTAGTTGCCAACATTCTGTTCATTTTATGATAATATGAATTTGTAAAGCATATGATAAACTTTAGGAATAGTTGAATAAGGAACAAATCACTTTGTTGTGTAGTTTTGCCCATTTAGTTTGGTATTTTAGTTTGATATTTTGTTTTTTACTTGCCCATTATAAAACCTTGCTTAGCCTTAAATAACTCAAAGGTATACTCTACAGCTGATAGTTTGCAATTTGATTGATGTTATGTTTACGACCCCTTTTAGTGAATTATTTTGTTACTCTATTAACACTTGTGTTGCATTTTACTCCTCTCTACATGGTTGCCCTTTTGCCATAAATGCAATTTTGCCCAAAACAATAGGCAACAATTGACGGAATGATTGCTTTGTGCAACACAATGGCTTTGCAAAATGACAAAATTTTGGTCTTGATTAGCCACGGACAATCCTTTTATCAACGTATAGATTCATCTTGCACTGGACATAGTAAAATAATCTTGAGCTTTTTTGGTATATATATCCCATGATGTATACAATGTTGCATATAAAGAGTTAATTTGGCAAGCAAGTTGCTAAATGTGTTCAATACCTGCCCCAAATCATGTATGCAATCCTTCTGTGACATTCTGATTTGTATCATGTTGGCAACCATGTAGTGTTAAATCTCTAGTGCTGTCAACAGTAACTTACTGAAAGAAATACATGTATGAACATTGAGAAATCTTTAGCATACTTTTGATCTGGGACCTGTTGCATAAAACTTACCATTGATGGTAACCTTGCCATCAATGGCAACTACCATGGTAACAGGGCTCAACAGCCAATCAAAATCAAGGTTTCCCTGGTAGTTACCATTGACGGCAAAGTTACCATCAATGGTAAGTTTTGTGCAACGGGGCCCTGGTCTAACAGCTAGAAAAAAATGTGTTTAAAGAATGCTATCTATAATGGGTAAACTGTTTACTATGTATATGTTGAATTAACTTCAAATTATCTGCAATACATGTATATCTGTTTCAAGCTTTGACACTTTTGTTATCATATTTATAACTCCAAGAATAATCTGGAGTAGACACTTTCAAAGAATGCTTATTTTAGTACATTCATGTATGTACTTGTACAAGTTTATTTTTATGTCATCATGGGTACTGTCTGGTTTTGCTGCCATACTTTTAATGTTGTATTAAACGCAATTTCTTCTGTGCCTTACCTGTACATGTATAATGAATGTTGACAAATTGAAGTGCATTATCAATGATTCGATGCCGTACTTAAATATTTACTTAATAATGTCAAGACACTTAAATTAGGATCATACATATTACATGTATATGATTGTTATCATGTATTTCCAATAGAATAATAATTATTATCTATAATATCAGTCTTATTACTATTGTAGATTCATGGTCAATTAGTATGATGATTCATATAGAACAGTAAAACACAGTGCAGCTGCTATTATTATTTGTGCATTATTACTTAATTAGCACACTGTTTGTCATGATTTCTCTTGTTTTGACCTGACTACTAAGAAAGTAAATACATGTATATAAAGTAGATATAAGCAAACATCGGACCAACAGCATTGAGGGTTGTCTGACAGACTTGATGAATAGTGATCAAAAATATATTATTAAAAAAAATGAAAATTACAAATCATCTGCTGGGATCAAAAAGGGCAATATTAGAGTACATGAGTTAAAGCCTCTCTAAAGTGTTGGGAGCCCCAACATCTTTGATGGCAAAATTTCACTTAAATTATATCATAATGTGAAAGAGGATGTCACATACTTCTGTAAAGATTTCCCCCAAAAACTGTGTTTGAGGACAAATCAAAAGAATACATAATTTAGGTTTTCTGTTCGCAGAAAACCAAAATTTTGTATTCTTTCATCAATATTCGACTTCAAACACATTTGTTTTGAAAATCCTTGCAGAAATGTGTCCTAAATGGCATCCTCTTTCACATTATGATACAATTTAAGTGAAATTTTGCCATCAAAGTTGTTGGGGGTCCAAACACTTTAGAGGGGCTTTAACTCATGTACTCTAATAATGCCCTTCTTGATCCCAGCAGATGATTTGTAATTTTCATGGAAAATTCTTTTTTTTTTATAATAAACATGGATGCACATTCCCCTCTAATCTCCTCACAAAGACTTTGCTTTGTTTATGAACTTGAGGATATTGTGCAATTATATTGACAGTAACGGTATGTAATTTTCCCTCCACTTGATGAAATATCTTGAGATTAAAGTTTTGTAGTTACAAATATAAACGATTTTGTGTCTTCTACTTTCTGTGACTGTACGTATCATTGAATGAGTTGGAATGTACCTTATGTTACTGATCAAGATTCACCATACCCATATTGTTTGTAGAATCGAAACTCAAATATTTCAAATTATCAGGAGAGCCAAAATAATCTTGACTGTTTCACTTAAATAAGAGCACTGATGACCTTCCCTATACAGGGGTGTTTCGTAAAGTTACGCATGACTTTACAAATGACTTAAATATGAAAAGCCAAGTGGGATGCTCAATCATTTTTAACTGCATCAACTAAAGTTGAACTGTGCAGATGTAGATTAACATTCTTATTATTACAAACATTTTTAATGCAAAGTATATCTTTTGCCATAATTTAATTGAGGTTATTGGAAATATAGTCACACTTTGTTAAAACATCGTGAAAAACTTTGGGCATCCTATCTGGCACTTTATAAACAGCTTTATGAAACACCCCCCAGGTCTCATTTTTGCAGATGTATGTTTTTGTCAATATGGATTTATCAGAGCATCAAACTGATCTTGAGATACAAATTTATTGATAAAAAGAAAATCACTCGAAATTTAGTTAAAAGGATTTATGCGCCATGCTATTGCTATGCTAACAGCAGATATCAATTGTCACATGTAAAATATATCTAATATAGGAATAGCACCTTCTGTTAGTTAAAGAATGCACTTTTTATTAGAGACAAAGGTACAAGGAAGTAATGAAAAGTGGGCCTTTCAACTTTTGAAAATGGACATATTTGTGGTAGTTTGTCTACCCTGTCCTGATACTGAACAGTTAATTCTTGTTTTTAGTTCAAAAGGGAATGGGGATTTAAAGAATAAATAATCAAAGGTCTTCAGATGTCCATGTACTGAGCAAATATATATGTTAAATCAATTTAAAGGCACAGATTTTAGTATGAAATGTTACACTTTTCTTAAAGTGATATAGCTCTTTCTAGCAACCTGTTGATAAGCATATAAAAGGGGTAAAACTAAGCTTTAAAAAAGAAGTTGTAAACCATCTAGAGACTCCTAATAAATTGCGATACTGGTTAATTAATTATATTATTACAATTTATTACTTTACTGATAACTGAATTTTCTTATATAACTGAAGATATGGCATATATATTCAGTACAGAAAGAACGCCATAAACTACCAACAACAACAACAACTTTTAAAAAGGGGCACTGTCCATGCTTTTAAATGTAGAGGCACTTTGGCCCTCCTGCCCCATTCTTGTTACTTTGTATTGTGGTTGAATGTAATAGGGGAACCTTCTGCTATGGATGATTTCCTCTGAGTCTTGTGGCCATTTCAGAATGGGAGAAAGAAAGACCAGTGTGCAACTATTAAAATATAATCAACTCAAGGCAATTTCAATACCCAATTGTGCATCCCATTGAAATCATGTTTGGATTATGTAATATGTCATTGTACTATTGCACATTTAAATAGGGGACACACAAGGCTATTAAAATTGCATTAAGTTGATTTTTCGAAAGTATAGAGGAAATTAAAAGTCAAAAGGGGGACTTTTGGGGTAGTTGAAATAGAGGGGCACTAATTAAAACAAAAAATCCCTTGCCATCTACCCCCTTCCACCCAGGCCCGTAGCCAGGGGGGGTGGGGCACGGGGGGCACGTGCCCCCCAAAATTTCCAAGATCATACACCGCTCCTCATAGACCCCTCCCCAGGACGTTGATCAATTTACATGTATGTTCCCCCAAACATCAAACTCTGGCTACGGCGCTGCTTCCACCCCGGGAACTCCTTTGTATAATCTACAAATTTCTTCAAAGTGCGACCTTTTACAAATTCCTATTTTGCGAGGAAGTTGATCGATATACATATTTTCATTGGAGGAAAGTTATCATGACGTCATTCTTATACAACGAGAGCGCCTACTATGACGTCACGAACAGCTGATAATGTTGTGTAATTTGAACAGTGTGTACATTCATATACCATACGACGAGTTCTACAAACTTGGAGTGACCGGTTGCATTGTGTGTTTCTGGTTCATAAAGGTATTGGAGTATAATCTGAATTTGTATATCTTGGTTAGTATTAATTAACTGTGAGATTGAGAGAATTGAAGCAGAATATTTTGGACTAGCTAGCTAACATGCATGTCTGTTTATCATGACTGAGCTAGACTATGAGTTGTTATGAATTACAGACTGCGTACAGATTTTACAGTCGTAGTGTGTTTTGTAAACGCAAAGCCGAACTTGGACGGGTGCGGTTTAAATAATGGATTGGGCGAAGCTCCAATTCGTGACGGCGCGGCTTTCCTTGGCTGCTAATATTGTGATCTCTATTATAAGCGTTAAATCCGCGACAGTTGTAATGAGTTTAAGATAAGATCGTCACTATTAAGACAATGGACAGTCTTGGAAGAAGAAATGAAAGTGAGTTTTACCATTCCAGTATAGCTCCCCCGTTCGATCGAGCTGCCAGGCATTACTCCAGTCTCCATCAAGTTGATGACAAGTCAAGTATCAAGACAGTATTTGCCTAATTGCTTTTCAACAGGCAGTTATGGGTCACCTCCCTGCATGTGCTCTTCCCTGCACCGGGTCCAAAGGAATTTGAAGAACACATCATCAGCAAATAGATTTATTCCGATTGCATGCAGCCAACAAAAATTGCTATTAGTATTACCCTAGACCGAAAATTCCTGTCTCTTTCGTTCGTTAGCCTCTGATTTAGGTAGGGTCGGCTCCTTTCTTTAGAGACAGAAACCGACCATAGGGACTGCATTGCAAACTGGTGTTACGGATCTGAAGTTCTGAACACCAAACTTATGCCCAAATACTACATTTTACCAGATGCATATCCGATGCATTTATGTTTGAAAATTAGGCCTACCGGTACCTGGTAGGCTAATATACATCGGTTCCCCTTACCAGATTGACTGTATGATGCATTTAAGGGTCTTTTTTCCGGATTTTCATCGCCGAAAATGAGCTCCGTGTTGAAATTCTTGCAGCCGTATTTTAAACTGTTACTGTCAATGGATGACGTCATAGTATTACCCCGGTAGTACTCCTGCATACCCTGTACAACCAAAGAATAATTTACCTACGGTAACTACAGTACGTAAAAACCCAATCCTTGACAAAGATATGTTTAAAATAGCTACAACCACCTTTCTGAGCAAAATAAACATTAAGCCAATCCTCTCTCTCTCTCTCTCTCTCTGCGCAATGCGCCTTACCCTGTCTGTTATTAAATCCCTTTTAGTTTTTGGGGTGTTGGACAGTAATCCTGATGAAATCCTGAACACACAAAACCTCATCTTCTTCTAGTGCAAGTATAATCCTCTAAGCAGAGTATGGAGACTGGTCAGTGAAAATTAATGATAATAAATAAATAATGTAAAAAGTATACCTAGATCTAGAGTATACAGGTATATTTGATACACTGAACTGGAGGTATATATACTGGATACACAGTTGCATTCATTTTCATAATCTTGTTACCGTCATTGATTTTTTAATTTTAAATTGATGTCTTCCTTAGTCCTCTGAAGATTACAAAAGAAGGCAGAAGATCTGCTTTGATGCACCTACCGAAGACTGTCCTATTCCTGTGCGTATTTGGTGTTTTGATTGGATGTTTCTGGCCGTTTGGTTCCGTGATGAGTATCTACAGGAATAGTGTGTTTATAGTCAAGGGACTTAGAGAATTCTGCAAGTAAGTTGTTCTGAGGTACACTACATGTAATGGTCAGCTGGAATTGACATTGGTCAATGGAGCCTATGGAGGTCAACCTCCTGACTCTTAAAGCTCTAGTCTAAACATTAATAGATTTGATCATATATAGCTATTGTAATTTTTGTCTTATCTGCCAACCATAGCATCCTTTATGGCTTTCAGCAAAGGCAATAAGCCAGTCCTTAGATGCAATCTGAGCATGGGCAGATAAAGGTCATTTTTACCAAAATTGTAAAATCCCTTGAGACGTATACCGGATAAATGGATATGGATATGGATAGTTATGTAATCATTTATGCACTGATGGTACATTTTATGGAACACAGGTGAAAGTATTCTTCCCAAGAGGGCAAACCTAAGGTATTCATGAAGCACATGCATCTATGACTTTGGCATTAATTATTCTAAAATGGAGAAAATGGGACTGTTCCATGAGTAAAAGATGAGTGGATATTCAAGGTCATTTTTACTATGTGCTAACTACGAACCGGTCTATTCCATGACTCCAGCAATGCTATTCATTCATAAATCAAGGCAGCATGTGGTGCTGATATGCAAAAGTTGCATGCCGTTCAGTGAATTAATCATCACGATTAAATGTTGCTACTTCCCAAAATTTATCGCTGCAAAAAACAACCAATTTGCCAAAGTCATCCAAATCCAGATACTTCCTAGATTTTGTTTAGTATTTCTCTAGAAAAATATTGAAATGAAAAAGTAATTTTAATTTGATCTAGGCACATTACTTCTTCCAGATACAAAGAAAAAATATAACTCACAACCAAATTGATTTACCCAAATGTAATAATCCCTTTCTCTTTCATTTTGGTTACTTTATTATTTATGATATATTTAGGAGTGGCTATGAGCATGCAGCAAAGTCGTTTGACAAGACTGCATTGGATGTGGATGTTTCTAGCCAAGCATTCCTCATCACTGGTGCTAACAGTGGTATCGGCAAGAGTGCTGCTCTAGCAGTAGCGCAAAGAGGTAACTTAAAGGGGATGATACGTTTAAAGAACGTGATTAGAATACATCAAATCACACCCCAAATCCATTGACTAAATAATTTAACAGGAATATGTTATCCTAAGCAAGGCTTATAATTCAGGCCATAAATGCTGAGTTAACTTCCAAGCATATGAGTACTAGTGTGTTGACAGTTCTACTCACAAGTCACTTAATCTTTTTTGCATACTGACTTTGAACTAAAAATACACAAAAGGCAATATTATCGTTCGTACCTGCAGTGTAGCTCAGAATTTTACATTGACCCCATTGTTGCACGAGATTGCATGCATAGTTGATTAGACAAAGTTGAGAATTCTATTTCCCTATCATTAAGTCATATTGCATGTGTTTTCAGTGATAGGAATTGCATTTTGCTATCCTGTAGTGTTGACCCCCAATAGGCCACTCCCTGCACTCCCCAATAATTAGTGATTGTAGAACTCGCAATCTCCGTTCATCTTCAAAACATTCATTCACGCCCTTATTTACATCTACCAAAACATATGGGCACCGTGCTTTCCAGTATGCCATACCAGAACTATGGACCAATCTCCCAGAGTCTCTAAAATGTTGTCCTTCACTACATCAGTTTAAATCCGACTTAAAGCCCAAGTCCACTCCAATTTTCAAAAATTATAACATGTTGTAAATAAATCAAAGGTTAAAACTGCCAAATATCACGGGCGTACTTCAATCAGGTGATTTTTAAGAGCGATTTTTGTTTCGGGTATTTCGAGCAAAACATTTATATTGCTGTACGGATGTGACGTATGCTCCTCACAACGAAAGTGCCAGCGGTATACATTCTGACAATAGGCTATTTTCGTAATGTAACCAAATTTAATGCATACGTCTTTGTGAGTGCCTCTATACAAACTATTTCATTCACCTGATAAGAATAATAGTGTTTCATTATTCTTATCAGGTGAATGAAATAGTTTGTATCGAGGCACTTCACAAAGACGTATGCATTAAATTTGGTTACATTACGAATCTGTGTTGAGGACCCTACGTCACAACCGACTCGCTCATTAACTTGTTTTTTGCTCATTAAAAAAAATTATTAAAAACAAATCTGAGCACCATTTTCCAAAACCAAGTTATATTTGGGCTTTTTAGATTTTTGTCTATCTAATCAGCTCAACTTTTCAGTGGAGTGGACTTGTACTTTAAAAACATATCTATTTCGATCATGCCAGTCTTCAATCATAAATAAACATGTTAGTAAATTTTGTAATTGATTTGATAATTGTAAGTGATAAATGGTGAAAGCTCAATATTTTTCATGTCTTTCCTCCCCTCTCTCTCTCTCTCTCTCTCCCGTATCTAAGCGCATAGAGACAATTATGTAATATGCGCTATATGAGAAGTGAACATTATTATTATTATTATTATTATTATTATTATTATTAGACGGACTATTGTGTTTGTTTTTCTTTGTTGAGGTGGCACAGTACATATGATTTGTAGACAGAACATTCTCTTTGTTTTTCTTTGTTGAGGTGGCACAGTACGTATGATTTGTAGACAGAACATTTTCTTTGTTTTTCTTTGTTAAGGTGGCACAGTACATATGATTTGTAGGAATCAAACGAGAGGAGAGGAAGCAAAGAAAGAGATTGAAACCACGACAGGAAATCAGGTATACAAAGAATTCATAATAATTGGTAGATAAAAGAAACATTTAAAATAAAATGTACTCTTAGGTGGTATTTAATGCAACTCTTTTCATGGATTTTCAGGAAAAAAAGTCCTTCCAAATAGGCAGACACAATTAGAAGATACAAGTAATTAAGAAATCAGAAGGAAATAATAACCATCCCCTCCCAGCAGAATTAGACTAATTAGTTCTGTTGAAGTAGAAAATTATTTGTTTGAGTTTTTTTCTCAGGAAAGGCAAGGAAATAATAGTTACATTCAAATGAACAACCAGCATACAATATCCAATCACTGTAAAATTTGATTCATAGACATATCAATTTATTTTTAACTCATTGTGTTATCTTTTTCATTTTTATAAACAATTTTGTTTGTGTTAAAAAGTTAATAGATATTATATGGATTGCTAGTAAGATGTTTCTTCTTGACTTGCTCTTTCCAGAAAGTGTTTCTTCACATTGTTGATATGTCAGACTCACAGAGAGTATCGGACTTTGCCAAGGAGTTTGCAGAAAGTGGAAAGGAATTACATGTTCTGGTGAGTTACTGGTTGATTGTCACATACTTTGAATAACCAATAAAAACATTTTATACATACCTTGTACCTTGTAGAAATAATCCCGATGGCAGCTTTAATATCATAAAGCTAAACTGGGATGTCTGTGCAACGTGCCGGCAGAGTGACAGCGCATGAAATAATTCAAAACAGTGAATGATGTCTATTATTTACAATAAAACGGTGGACGTGCAAGTAAAAACCGAGACGTGGAGTCTACATTATCTCATAATGTCACTAAGAGTTATTCTCAGCCATTGTCGATCTAGAGGGGATACAGAGGGATGCGTCTCTGTATTATTTGACCATTCACATTTTAGGTTTTCAATGAGCCTTGTCTCAATCCTATGAGTATAAATTAATACCAGCCCATAAATGTTATCAATATTCCTATTCCACTCTAGGTAAACAATGCTGGTTGCATGGTGAATGAGCGTGAAACAACCTCGGCTGGGTATGAGTTCAACTTTGCCACAAATGCCCTAGGGACCTACATCCTCACATCACATCTCATTCCTGTTCTACAGAAATCAGAGAATTCGAGAGTGGTATGTACATGTATATTACTTGTTCTATTTATTGCACAGGGTACAGTTGTAGCTCTGGGCTCCAAACAGACGAAAGGTTCTTATTGAATTCTCCTATTCACAATTTACCCTCTTCACAGATAACAGTGTCTTCTGGAGGAATGTACACACAGAAGCTTGATCTGAACAACTTACAAAGTGAGAAAATGGCCAGCTTTGATGGAACAATGTCGTATGCCAACCAAAAAGTAAGCTCAGAATCTTATTCTCCTGCAAGAAAATAAGACATTTCCATCATATCTTTATCTTTATCACACGTTGAAACTCAATCCAAATTATTGGGAAGGAGGGGGTACAAGTTGAACAAACATGAACAAAGCATATTAACACAATTTAATGCAAGTAATTGATCTGCCTTAAAGGGACTTGGTAACATTGTTCAGATGAGAGAAAGTGGGGCTAAGGTAGTGACTTCAATGCTAGATGTACAATTAAAGATAATCTGAAAGTTCGAGTGAAAACAGACCATTATTAATGATACAAATTGGGAAAAACTGATCTGATCGATTCCTTAATTCTCCCAACTATATTATTACAATTTAATTACATTTTAGGTGAATGAAAATCGTCACAAAGCAATGAGTTTGCTCTATATACCATTCCAGGCATTTAAGTGTTGACAGATTTCTAAAAGCCTGTCTTATGTCTTATTTTCATGGAAAAACGGTTGGGAAAATTCAAAAATGTATCTTTGTGGTTTGATAATTTTGTCAGGATTTTTTGCATGTTAGAAGGTTAGTACAGTGGAAGGAATATAATAAGTAACATTTCATACAAAAATTACGCAGTTTTTTCATCAACCTTCAACAATGTTACAGAATCAATTTAAAGAGTACTTTTATTTTAATAGTATAATATACCGGTATGTCAAGTTCAGTTAAAGGTGAAAAACGAATTTGTGAGCATTCTAATTCTTTTTATGTCAGTTTTTGAAGAAATCATGATATAAATGTCCCTTGAAAAGAATTGCTCTTTTAATGGCCTAATAGGACAAGAAATAGCTGAAGTATTGGGACCGAACAGTCTTGCTGCTTGTGTGCAGTCCCATATACCCATTCTGGAAGGAGTGCTTGTGATTTTCATCAAGTTTGAATCGATATCACTACATAATCAACATTTCCAAATTGCTTCCAGACGGTTTCTTGTACGATCTTATTGCATGTCTAGAACTCAACTTTATCTTTGAAGTTATTGAAACTCCTAACAGTATCAACAAAAGTTATTGTGATAGATTTAATCTGATTTGTATTATTTTGTTTGATTGTTGATAAATTGACCAAAGAATGCATTAATTTTGTAAAAGGAATAATCTATTGGTAATCATTCATGAAAGTCTTTTTCATGTGATTTTCATATATTTTGCTTCTATTTGATTCTAATACTTTCTGCCACTGGCACTTATCACTCTTTTCTTCTTTTCTTTCATTTTGACGTATTTCTAAATGACTCACAGCGTCAGCAAGTCATCATGACGGAGCAGTGGTCCAAGAAATACCCTGAGATCAAGTTCTTCACGATGCATCCAGGCTGGGCTGATACACCAGCTGTACAGAACTCCATGCCAGACTTCCATGCAACGTTTAAGAATAAACTGAGATCCCCAGAGCAGGGAGCAGACACGGTCATTTGGTTGTGCCTGGCTAAGGCTCCGTTGGATGCAGAGAGCGGAGGGTTTTACTTGGGTAGGTCATTGCAGTTAAGATGATTCTGTTCTCTTGGTAGAGTTGGATGTTTATATCTTATTCATGGCTGATGACGTTTTATTCATTTGTCTTTCTTTTACCTTCCTTCTCTATTTCCCTTATTCGCTATTTGTTTTGTGTTCGTTCTCTTTAATTTTATTTCACTATCTCTCTCTTTTGTGCTTTCTCTCCCTGTCTCTGTCTCTGTCTTTCTGTCTCTGTCTCTGTCTTTCTGTCTCTCTTTTCCCTTGCTTCTCCCTCTCTCTTCTCTTCTACTCTTAATGAGTCTTGCTGTACTTGGATTGGTCATTGTCATACAGGCTTATATATCTTCTTTTGAATGTATCCAGAATTCTTTATCTTTATACTGTTGCCCATACTGACATATCTTTCTCTCATTTTTTCACTAGCCAATACTATCTTTCTTTTTCTTCAGTCAAATTGTATTTGTCTTGTCACAACTACTGTTTGTAGTTGTGAGTGAAATATTTTTCTCCTCTCTTCTCTCTTCCTCTCTGTCATGCACTAAATTTATGTTAACCTTACTTCTTTTCTTTGTTTACTCTGTTTATTGATAGAGAACGTTCCTGTCTTTTCCTTTAAAGGCATCGTTTAAGAATGTTAAATCTGAGATGCATGGCCCCACATCTTATCAGTGTCTGTGATATGGTGTAATATTGAAGCCCTAAAAAAATTGAGCTTCAAAATGATCATGAAGTGCCTCAAAAAAGTAAAAATCTTTGAGTGACCGGTTTTACCATACTCATTTTCCCCAATAAACTGTAGTGTTACAAAAACCGATAGGAAAACGCAAAAAATTGGTTTCGATTTCCAATCATAAATATCTTGATAATCAGACAGGCGATCAGCTTGTAAAAGTCATGGGGTTTCTGACTGACCTAAAGGTTTATAATTATCATTGCAGCATAAGCTAAATCCAGGATTTTGTTTCAGAATCTGAGACAAAGTTACTGGATCCCTTTAAGGTCCTATTTTCCTATATATTTTATTTTTATTTTTTATTTTTTGCTTTCAGATCGCAAACCTCAGTCGAAACATCTCCCTCTTGCGTGGACCAAATCTTCAGCTGGAGATGAAGAGAAGCTCATGACGATACTAGAAGACATGGCTGCAAAGTTCAAGAAAGAATAGCTTGTGACATCGTAAAAGTGCCATGGTCGGGTCACAAATATGATTATAAATCTGAATGTTTATAGTGCTTAATACGAAATACTGTATCTAAGCCCTATATAGATATTAATACTCCGGTCATTGGATTCTTTCACGCATTGTGTGCAGCATCTCCACTCCCTGGGGAGTATTCCTACCAGATGGTCACCATTAGGGCAAATGGCAATTAATGTCACAAAGGCTTTTGTCATCCTACCAGGTCACCATTTCTCTCCTGGGTATGGAGTGGCAAATGTATATTAATGGCTTTCCGAAAGGATTTAGCGCCGTGTCGGGGATTGAACCCACAACCTTTGCATTTCCAATCAAGTGCTCAAACCACTCGACTACAACTTTACTATCTGGTTGATAATTCAGCAGACAGTGGATCACTTCATACAGGATTCACATCCCAGCTATGGCACCAGCACCCTTGGGCAAGACATACAAATGCCACTCTCAACCCAGGGGGTAGTAATGGGTCATTGGTAGGAACTAATTCCTTGAACACTTGAATGCTAATTATGAGAGTACTTGAAGTACAAAGAACAGAATATCATCATGATATTACCACATTGACTACTAAATTCTTTCATTCACAAAGGCTTAATACACACAGGGACCTTTTAGTTCCTGTAGGCGATATATTACTGGACTTCAGGTTGTAATTGGAGATTCCAGGAGATAAATTAAGTTATTCAAGCTTACAATTTGTTCATTATCATCACCCTAGATGAGACATGATGAAACTGTTGTAAAGAACATTGTGTGATGTGTAGCAAACTCTTCTTATAAAAAGATTTTTTTTCTTCTATTCCCTCTTTTATGTATTGCATTTTTTGTAATCACTAATTTAGCAAGACAATTTCCTTGGTCCCATGGAGTTTTTTTTGGAACAAGGGTTCCACTGACATTTAAATTCTACAGTAGGTTATCCAGTTATATCCACGGTTAGAGAGGACAAACTGCTTGCATGTATGTATGGCTAGTTTGGGGCTGATGTGATTAAGTTATCAGATGTTATAGCATGACACCTATTATAACTGGTATGTCCACTCTCCATAACTCTCTTTCATCATCCTTTGAACAATTGCACAAAAGACGTACTTTTTCACCCTACCTACGATTGCCCTCAAAATTGTTAGGTAAGAATTTTCTAGTTGTTTTCTCCATGCTTTTTAGTTTTGTCCCTTGAACAAAGGCACTGACAGAATTTAGCAAGAATTTCAATTTTTCAGTCATGTCCATCATTAATGCCTGGATTACATTTGCCCCGGGTGCCGTACGATAATTGGTCTACGATTTTTCGTGCGACATCGTAGGCGGCTACGGGCTACGATGTTTGTGTTTACATTATCTACGAGCATCGTGCCATTTCTTATATTGGCCCCGGGGCAGGCCGCGCAAATCCGTGCATAGGCTGCTCGGAGATTGTACGGAAATCGTGCAATTTCAGTGCAGTAGCCGTGCAGTCTCCGCAGCCTCCGCACGGAAATCGACGGAGACCGCTCAGCTTCCGTGCAGAGGTTGTGCGGAGAAGGCGTGGTGACCGTGCAGCCGCCGTGCTGTTTTTGAGCGTTTTGCCTCCATTTTCACCGAAAAATCGTGTGTTTGCTGCACGATCAGCGTGAGCCTCCGCGATGCCCGTGCAGGGATTGTGCAGTGCCACCTACGACGTGTCTACGGGCTACGGGCTTACGATTTTTCAAGTTTGTATAACTTCCCGCGAAACAAAATTGTAAAGGCTGCGGAGCCCGTGAATCCGTACGAAAATCTCACGGCCACCTCCTGCCTCCGCACGGAGGCCGCACGGAAAAGGGGATACGGGCAGGATACGGGCTCCGTAGACTAATCGCAGGCCAAATGTAATCCAGGCATTAGTTGTCATGTTCCAGTCATGTTCCAGTTTTTAAAGTATGGGGTTAAATACCTCTATTTGCATTTTGCAGGCGTAGGGGGAGGGGTCAACCCCTCAATTTTTTGTAATTGTATAAAAAATATTTTAAAAATAAAAAAATTGTGCTAAAGGAGGCAACAACAAAAAAGTGTTCCCCCAAGCCACTGAAGGAAATATCTGACGACGTAATTTTCCAATTTCCGGGCAAAAAAAAGTGCTCTTACCCCTGCTTATTCAGGGGCTGGCTGAGTCGTTAAAATTTTCGCATGATTTTCAAATTTAAACCCCCTTGAAATCCTGCGTACACTACTGTTATTTTGTCATACCTCAATTTCTCTGTCTTTCTATAATCGCACAAAAGCTTTAGTATTCTGATACTTGTATGTGTAATAGATATAGGTACATGATTTATTACATTTTACTGTCCTTACTCCAGAGATATGCAGAAAATATGAATGTAAATTGTGTGAAAACTGAATAATGTATTAGGCTGTTTAGACTTGATCATATTATGACCGATTAAATGATAGGAATTAAAAAAAAAATTTTCTTGCACAATTGTGATGAGAATTCTAACTGATGACACTACATGTATCTTTGTTTGGGTGGAGCCCCAATGAGATGGGATTACTTGTCCTACGTTGTTAACTGATTGAAAATATTAAAAAAATAATTGCAAATTAATGCAATACAATTTTAGAAGTAGTAATTATATAGTAGTAATATCTTTCTTGACTTTGTACTTTGTAGCAGCCATTTGGTTTTTAATGCCAAATTTGAAACATGCACCATGTATTCAAATGTAATTAAAAAAGGCTATGATCAAATATTTAATGAAAGCTGATAAACATGTATTTGTCTCAGTTCTCAGGTCTCTGTATGTTGCACTTTGATTTTGTTCAGAAAATTGTTTTACAACTGAATACATATTTTTATGCCTCCGCTACAAAGTAGCCGGAGGCATTTTGTTTTCGGGTTTTCCGTACGTCCGTCCGTGCATCTGTACGTCCCGTTCTCGTGATCGCGTTATCTCAAGAACCGATTGATGGATTCCCGCCAAACTTGGGTCGTGTATGTATCTTGCAGAGCCAATGAACTGATTAGATTTTGGGGTCACGAGGTCCAAGGTCAAAGGTCACAGGGTTCATTATGTATTCAAAAATAGCTCGTGATCGCGTTATCTCAAGAACCGATTGATGGATTCCCACCAAACTTGGGTCATGTATGTATCCTGCAGAGCCAATAAACTGATTAGATTTTGGGGTCACGAGGTCAAAGGTCACAGGGCTCATTATGTATGCAAAAATAGCTTGTGATCGTATTATCAATAGAACCGACGGATGGATTACTATCAAACTCAGGACATGTACATGTATGTATCTTGCAGAGCCAATGAACTGATTAGATTTGAGGGTAATGAGGTCAAAGATCAAAGGGTCATACATGTATATGAAAAATAGTTTGTCATCACAATATTCTGAGAACCTGTTAATGGATTACAATCAAACTTGAATTTTAAAATTTGCTTCTGTTTTGGTTTGTAAAATCGCTCTATGGCGGAGGCATCATTTTCGACTGCGCGCAGTCGAAGGTCCATCTAGTTCTGAATGATTATGTACTGCTGATAATACCGGTACTTGCAAATAATCAATCATGTCAAAGTAAAGGAGTTCAAAAAAAATTATGGATGATTGTCCTGATGAATACAATTATAAACCTGTAGATTAATGCAAATAATAAATAAATGTACATTCGTTGTTTTATTTGTACATGCTAATTCTTTGAGATGATTTGTAAAAGTGCAATTTTCATAATATTTTATGCATCATGTATTGTATTTCATGCATTGAGTTAAAAAGATGTGGAATAAATATTCATATGATTGAGATAAGATTATTTTTTGTATAGAAGTATGAATTTGTCTGTCGAGATCCACTAGGGCATTGCAAATTAATGCCCTTTTGCTTTTAGGATAGGATTAAGAACATGTTCTTACAGATATTTGTCATCATATTCTTCAAAGTTGTGTAGTTTTCATCACTTATGTATGTATACAGGGTGTTAAATTGATATATGCACTGTGATACTGTGTATCTGTGACTTAAACTGAAAGCATTACATGTCAGAGGTAAAAAGGAACACATCATGATTTAATAAATTGGATAACTCTTTTTAATCATACATTTATTTACAAGAAATGCAAAACTCAGATAAATCCAAGAATAGGTACTCCATGGCTTCAGTAATGTGACTCATTGCTAAAATGTATGTCTTTTTTTCCCTAAAACCCAATGATGGCAGTTGTCTGGTTCACAACAAATTGTAATAGATTTGTTATTTCACTTTCATTTCATCTCATTTACTTTCCATTTTGGAAACAAAATATACATATTTGTATTACATTGGTAAATCAAACAATAAAAAGGGGGGATACACCGAGATGCTTGTAAAGCAGGATCCAAAATATATCTTGAATAAACTAAGGAACAAGGCTGATCGAAACCTTTTAAAACTTGAAGGTGACTATCTCAGAACTCAATTACAGATCAATGAGAACTCATTAAACTAAACTGATGAAGGAAAATATGTTGATATATAATTGAAACCACATTCAAGGAATAATCAGTCAAAAATATTTGAGGCCAATGCATAGAGCTCAACTGTATTTAACATACCAAGCCCTATAACATATGATTAGGGTATTACGCTGTCTGGAGGTTTAGTCTTGAATACATCACTCGCTATTATGGTAGAATTTCTAATATATACAGGGGGGAAAAATAGAAATTCACATACCTATGTGATCCATGATAACACACATTTATGGGTACACTTCACTCAATCTTACTTGGACTCCCTTGCTCTATTATTCATAGGTTGAAGGGTATTATGATATAATAGTTCAAAATTATATTGTACGATTATGTTCAGAAATGGAGTATGTCAGTAGAGTGCTTGTTCAAGAGGGCACAAAATGAATTTGATATTCCCCCAACAACCCGTACCGTCTCTTCTCGCTTTAATATCCTTGTAGACTAGTACATGTAGGATCAATTTAATAAATCTACAAGAATAGTCCAGTTCTCAATATAGGTCTCCAGCGCTGATTGATTTCAGATATATGTCTACTGAGATCCAAAAGGGCTTTGTAGCATGTAAAACAATATACATGTATAATATCCCTCTATCAACAGACAGTACTGAAGTGTTCCCCTGTATTATGAATTAGTCTTGTTCTACTTTGCAAAAAAAAAAAACAGTCCACTTCTTAAGATAGGTGACATAGGTCTTCAGCCCTGATTGATTTCACAAATGTCTCTGCTCGTTCTCTGAAAGGTCAGGTTGTCTGATGCGTGATTCCATGTCAGGATTCTTAGCAAACGTCTTCAGTAGATCCATGACTCCATGATCGTACTCCTCGGGTGTCGGTTTGTGCTCTGTGGGATATTAAATGATGGGAATATCAAAATAAGTTATATACTTTGCCAGCTAAAAGTAGCCTCTTAATCAAGGCATTAATTGAGGGAGTTTAGCATGATATTGAAACTTAATCCAATAACTAAAGTTATTATTATGACAGCATGTATCACTACTTATAGTTAATAAAAATTCTATAATTGATTTTTGTCCAGGGATATATTATCAATTCTAGTCTAAAAGGTTGTCCTATCAAGAGGAGATACATGAATACATTTACTTGAAGTCATCTTACGGAGCATTAAAAGCCTTTGCCGATGGTACAATATCAACAACAGTAAAAGCAGCTTCTTAAAGACACAAAAAGATGCTTAGAGACATTGTGTAATGTATGAAACTTTGTGGATATAAAAACAAGTAATCATAGTTCATACTTTCTTGAAAGAACTTCAAAGGACTGTGTAATATATGAAAATTAGAAGGACTGACATCAACATAATAAATATCTTTGTCAGTCAATATACCAGTAAGCCTCTCCACAGCACTCTATAAATGTATGAGGTGGAAACATACATGTAAATGTAATCAATGACCAACAGTCACAAAAGATTACTCTTTTCAATAAACTTTGATCACTATGAAATAAATAAAGATTATTTGAACCAGATTTGAAAACATAATAAATGTATACTCTTCTATGAACTTAAGAAATATCTTCTGTATCACAAAGATGTGTTGGTTGCCAATTTACAAATCATTAAAATCCTTATTCTATGTGACTTACGTACAACCCAGTAGAAAAGATCCCAGTCGTTATCTGGCTTGTTAATCAGGTTATCATATTGATCCAGTTGCTCTTCATCGAATCCCTCTAAATAACGTCCAGCAAATGTGCTGTAAAACGAGGAGATATTTAAGGATTAAAAGATTTTTTTTTATTTCACCCATATCAAAATACTTTGATATAGGCCTAGATGTATGCATAGTAGTACATTACAATTAATGTACGTGGGAAAAGTTAGAACTAGAGAGAGGGTGAGACAGGGTAAAAAGAGAGACAGAGAGAGACAGATAGAGTTAGGAGGGGGAAGGAGAGGAAAATAGAGAGATAGATAGAGAGAGAGAGAGAGAGAGAGAGAGGTGGGGGTGAGGGAGAGAGAACTAGAAATGAAGCAATAGTACATGTAATAGATAATATAAAATAACCCAAAATAAAAAAAAGGGAATATTCCAGCCAATTGACATATTGGCAATCGAAACTATAAAATAGCCAAGACAGTTGGGCCAAGGAAGCCATGTGGAAGAATAGATTTTATCATCATCATCATCATCATCATCAATATACAGATGTGTTCAAACTTCCAGTTGTCCCATCAAGAAGTACATGTTATCAATAAATGTGATGGAAAAATACCTTAAAATAATTCCATTTTCCAGCATTCCTCTTTTGCGGCTCTGATAAATGAGTCTCGCTCTTTTCAGCTCCATGGATTCATTCTGCGGCTGCTTCCATTCTGGAATGGGGGGTTCACCTTGAGGAGGTTGATGTGATAGAAGGCAAGCACTCCCTCTTAATACCTTATTAAAAAAAGGAAAACAAATAAAATAATAAGATAAAGAAAAAGGAAAGAACATAGAAAAAGAAAAAGAAAAGAAAAGAAAAGAAAGAAAAAAGAAAAGAAAGAAAAGAAAGAAAAAAAGGAAAGGAGCAGGAAAAGGAAAAAAATATAAAAGAAAACAATGAAAATAAACGAAAAGGAAAACAAAGAAATGAAAAGAGATAATTTTGCACAATTAATAAATATTGAAGAATAGTTAGTTTCAGGCTTGATTGTCAGTGGAAGGAGCAGTGCTATATCTCTTAATTCTCATATTGATTCGTTTACTCCTGGAACATGTGCAGTCAAGATGCTACCACTCCCCCGCCTCCTTGACTTGGCACGTAGAACTTTAGCTTACATCGGCGATACAGCCAGCGCATTACGTTCCTCCCGTCTCAGCTCATTTTCGTAATTTGGCGCCTAGCCGAGCCGACATGGGCCCTTTAGATTGGCTATCGCTGGCTCCCATAGGCTCTATGTTATAAGCCATTAGTGCGAGGAGATGGCTTGCGATTTTCCGTTTTTATCGATACCAAACTTATGATATTTCAGTCAAATCTTCTATTTGTTACAATTTTGTCAGCTTCCTTGAAAAGTTAAGTATTTGACTTAAGTTTTAAGTCTTACTTAACTAATTCTTAAGTTTGAAAAATTCTCATTTTCGTCATATTTAAGGTACAAACTTGCAAGTTGTACTGAAATGTTCATTGATTTTTCTATTTTATGTGTGTGCAATTTCGTGTGTGTCACCTATGTGTGAAATGCGTCACCTGTTTAAAGCACGTCATGTCAAAATCTCTGTGGTGCGACGTAATATTTCGTATTGACTTTGCCATTGAACTTAAGTCGCGCTTAACTTAAGCGCGACTTAAGTAGGCCCTCTCTCACTTAAATTCGAAGCCACTTAGCGTATCGGCCAATCAGAGCGCGTAAACTCACTGTACATCGCAGAATGGTAAAAGTTCTACATGCTTGGTTATTAACTTATTAGTGTATGGTTATTGCTAGAGTACCAACAGTGACAAAAGACAGACCCAGAAGCTCTGCTGCTGCCTCAGCATTCTTCCAGTGATTGCATTAAATTTAAAGGTAGATATAGTTTTCATGTAGACAAGGAAAATGATGTTGCTGTCTCAGATTTATAATGCTACTTCTGTTCCATTCTCATACTCATAGTCATACTCATACTCAGCATAGTCATACTCATAGCTCATATTCTCACAACAAGATTCGCCACTTGCACATGAAAAAGCTTATCCCAGATTCGCAATCACTTATAAGTTATAGTGTACAAGGTTACTTGAAATTCACAATATCATCAAAACTCGGATTGGCCTCATCAAATCATTTATTTTTAATCTATATATTCTTGATCCAACACAAAACGGTTAGACTTAGAAATAAAATTACGAGCCGGGCGCGGTCCGGGTCTCGTCTAGGATTAGATAAAATAAATATCAGGATATTCAAAATATTTAGGGAAACTATAATAAAATGAATTCAAAAACTCAAACTCTAGATCATGGACAGAACAAGAGATGAATCAAGATTGTAATAACCTGAAACTGAATAACAATCAAGAAATGGTGCCCATTCAATTATACACAATAAAGTAAAACGGTACTTACGGTTTAGCTGATTACTCTAGATGAAGGATGAAGGATGGCGGAGTTAGTGACCACCGTTTTACTTTGGTGGAACAATGACACGAGACAATGAGGGATGAAATGGGATACTAAATAATTCACTAACCTTATATTATGTGTAGTTCAGCTCAGCATTGTAGCTCAGCAATGTCGCTCAGCTTGTCTTAAGTACAACTCATAAGTCATGAGGTAACTCGTGAGTCAATAGTCTTAGTAGTCTTAGTCGTCTAAGTCACTACGTGATTCCGTAGCTTAAGGCTGTAGTATAGACGTTGTATCTCATGGCAGCTCAAGTTTCCGAATGACCTGCCGCGCTGGACATGCCGGATCGTGGCAGACGGACGCGTACGTGCATCCAAGATGCATACATAATGTATATGGTACCGACGCGCTGGTAAGATATAACCCGGCCTGGTCACACATATGTACTTACGCGTCCACGAATGTTACCCCAGGGTATAGGGAGGGAATTGGCATGTAAAATGCCATTTTACAACATTCCTCCCGGTTCATTAGATTGTAGCATATATCTAAGATATTGCAAAATCTCTAAAAACTCTCACATTAGAGCATAAGGAAAGAACCGGGAAAACCTGATATCCTAGTCAGTCCCAGGGTATCAGACAGAAATAAAAATGAGTTACAGTCCGTTAATACAATCCATAATTTTACAAGTACACTAAATTCCCCGGTTACCATCCAGTGACCGAGTGAGTCTAATGCACACTGAGTTAATTTGATTTACACTCCAATATTACAATCCATAAAATTGGTGAATACACTAAACTCAAGGTTACTGTCCAGTGACCAAGTCTAATGCACACTCCATAACAAGAGAATATCTGGAAAATCCTGTATTAATATAACAACAGAAAATCCTGTATTTATATTACAACGGATAATCCTGTGTTTATATATATAACAATGGAGAATCCTGTATTCTTATACAATGGATTATGCTAAGAAACAATGCGATTAATGACAAAATAAAATGGTATAGTTGGTTAGGTAATTTCATTCATAAAAATGTGAGGAAAGAATATTCCCAATACCAACATTGCTTTACATATTTTAGTAAAATAAAGCAATAATAATTTAATAGGATTGTTTAACCGGAATGAACTGCTAAATACAAACTATCCATAAAGCCTCAGCCCATTGGCAAAGGTCACTGACATCACCTCGATAGAGGAACCCTCGGATATCCGCCACCAGTTGGCCCACATCACCAAGGAAGTAAGGAGTGTTATATGCTAACTCGGGTGGACCTTCAGGTGGGGAGTCAGTCTCCAAAGGAGACGATCCCCGGATCTCACGCACCGCGGCGCATTGTTTTGGTTGAAGGTCTGTACCAGACCCGTTATCCCAAAGTAGCAATGGGGGAAGGCGTTGGTCCATTCACGGACCAACCTGACATCACCAGAGAAACAATGCAAGTGGATCCTCTGGTGAACCAGGCACTTCCCCCGCAGTGCCCTCAGGGCTATTCTATGGACGACACTGCCCATGCGGTCGTCACCCCGGCCTCGCAGATGCATGACCAGCACCTTCCCGAGGGTACCCAGATCCAGGAGGCGATGCAGGAGTATCTCCTGATTCCTCCATTGGATCCGAGGCACTGAGAAATCGAGACCGACTTCACTCAGCGCTACCACTCGGGTATGGGCCAGGTAATGCATCAAAAGCTCCCAATGTTTAGATGTATACATCGAAGCTTTCTTTGGGTGGATCCCTACCGCAAAACGCCACAACGATCCCTCCTGAAAGTTCAAGAGCAGCTGATCAAGCGAAGAGGTGGCGTAGGTTTCTGGGTCGCAGAAATTCCTAACACCCCCCTCGACGTTAACCAGATGCTCAGGAGCCCTCCCTGGAGTCAGCGGGTTACGATATCCGCTGGACCTGCGTATAGAGGCTTGCATACGGTCCAGATGAAAGTGAGCGTCGAAACCCCTATAAAACGTTGTGACGGTGGCACTGTCGCTGAGTTCCGCTTCAGGTTGACCCTGGTCTGGCCGAAGCTCAGGCTGGGGAACCGATGCTGGAACTCGTGGAACTGGGTTATGAGGTTCCGCTTCAGGTTGACCCGGTCTGGCGAAACTCAGGCCGGGGAACCGACGCTGGAACCTGTGGAGCTGGTGGTCCTGGCAGAACCCTTCCAAAGTCAAGCAGTTGCTTCCGCTGACTCTCGGAAAGCTGGTTCATCAGGAACACCAGGGGCCTGAAGTGAACCAATGCCGCTGGCGTGTTCAATGGTTGTAGAGACGGAACCACTCTGGACCAGTTTTGCCGATCCATCATGGCTCCCATCTCTAGCAGGTCAACCTCAGTCACATGAGGTCGCTCTGCTTGCCAACCTGAGTTTACTAGCCTTACTAGCCCAAACTCATCGGCCCCCACTCCAATCAACAACTGCGCAATCAGGCGCAAAGCAGCTAACCGTAGGTGCAGTACTCCCTGGAATTCAGGACCAGAGTGAATCCTCTGCGGACTGAAACATCCAGGTAGGTGACGCAGGATGTGCTTACGTATCCTAGGCGAGGTGTAATCACACCCCACCATAGGACACCTCTGGTGGTTTTTTTTCTTGCTGGGCACTGTCCCGGAGCACTGCTCACTGAAAGTCTCCCTAGGGTTAGGGAACAGGCCAGACCAACGGCCGATACCTCCCCGTCCTCGACCGATAGCAGGGGAACCAACGCTGGCGACCACAGCAGGGGCCATGCCCCTACCCCGACCAACAGCAGGGAAACCGCCACTGGTAGCGACAGGAGAGGTCCTCGTACCTGCCACAGGGGCAATGCCCCTACCCCGACCAAGAGTGGCAACGGGGCGTGGCACGTCCGTTCCTGACCCAGACCGGAACCGCAGGAATGCGGGTTCCTAGGTGTGGCCACCGGTACGGAACGCATTGGCGTTTTCTTGGCCTTTCTCTCAAGCCACCACTTGTCTTTTCTTTCCCTCTGCCCTTGAGCAGCCCTGGGAGCTTTGCTGGGCCCTACCGAGGCAGGGCCGCAGCACCCCTGGAGATCTTTCTCTTGCGGGATCTCCTACCGCCTTGAGTTCTTACAGGAGCGGGGCAGGGAACTGCAGGTTCTGCGGGTGACAGAGCCGCTAGATCCCCCGGTGCCTGCGGTCCTACCATAGGCAGGTCCGCACCCACCGACCCCTGTGTCTCCCGAAGAAGAATGGAAGTGGAGTAAGGAACCGCAGGAGCTGCAGGCGGCAGGTCCGCAAGATTCCCCGGTGCCTGCGGTCCTACCATAGGCAGGTCCGCCCTCACCGACCCCAGTACTTCCCGAACAAGAAGGGCCGCTGCCTCCTGAACCGGATCAGGGCCCTCTTGCTTTACACTCTCCGCATTCGCAGCACGATCCGTCACGTCCATTGCGACCGGTTCATCCTGGATACTTTCGCTCCCCTCAAACTCGGCAAACCTCACTTTTTTAACAGGTTTCGCCCTTCCTTCACTTGAAGCCATCCTGCAGGGGGAATACATAAACAAATAAAACAATGGAAAATGAAACAGAAAAATAAGCTATCCACTCTGTTGTTTGCAGAACGGACAAAAATATTTGTCGATATTCATTCCCTCTCCAGGGGTGATTCCAACACAATGGCCATGAAACCACTCATCACAGCCATCGCATTGAATCATGACTGACCCATCATCGGGCTTTTTACAAAAACAATATAACTCCTTTCCTTGAATTACCTTCTGAGGAAGAGCACTGTTGTCTGTGCATTTTTTGAGTTTATCATGATTCACCACAATGGCTTTGTTACGATAAACCACTCGATAGAGATAGGGGGTATATCTCTTTATGATAACAGCCGGACCCTTCCAAGGAGACTGTAATTTCTTACTTTTTCCTTTAAGTGAAGCCGTATCCAAGAGATAAACTCTATCTCCCACCTGAAACTCGCACATGCACCTTGATGTCATAGTCCCTCTTCATACGTTCTTGAGTGGAACGTAATGTTTTCTCGCGGTTTCATGAGCCTGATGGAGTGCTTCAGTTAGCTGGAGCGAATATTCGTCCATGGAAGCCACAGGTTCAGAAGCCGGGAGAGGGAACATGAGATCCGCCGGTAGATTGATTTCCTTACCCAACATTAGTTTGTTGGGAGTGAAACCGGTACTCGGTTAACCGTTGATCGGATTGCCCCAGCAATCTGAGATAGGTGCTTATCCCATTGGTTTTGAGATTTACCAATATAGCACCGTACAGCATCCATAATCGTACGATTATAACGCTCAACCTGGCCATTAGATGACGGTCGGTACGGTGTAGTCTTTGCTTTGTGTATTTGCATTAACTGACATAAATTGGTAAAAAGTTTGCTCTCAAAATTTCTACCTTGATCAGTAAAAATTTGGAAGGGATAACCAAACCTACAGAAAAATTCTGTCACTGCTGCATGAGCAGTTACCTCAGCCAATTGAGAAGGTAATGGGACACATTCAACCCACTTGGTAAACTGATCTACCATCACCAGGACGTGCTCATTTCCACTGGAGGTCTTGGGAAGTGGCCCCATAAAATCGAGATGAACTCTTTCCATGGGAGCTCCAGCGTGATAATTAATCAGGGGGTGTTTTCCATACCTAACAGATTTCTTATTCTGATTGCATGGAGCACACGCCTAATATAATTTTGAATATCCCTCGACATACCATACCAGAAATACCTGGACCTGATTCTACTCCCGGTCCGGTTAATACCAGCATGACCGGCGGAAGGGACATCATGATTCAGCCGGATTACTTCCCGTTGTAATGAACAAGGAATCACTAATTGGGCCTTGCTGTCATCTTCTTGGTCTCTCTTCCAAATCAGGCCATCTTTAACAAAAAATAACTCTTTGTTATTCCATAAGAATTTACTTCCTGGACTTAATAACATTAATATCCCGTCATCAACAGGATCATCGGATGTAATCCATCCATACAAAAGAGATAGCTGGTCATCCAGTTTTTGTTCCTTTACAACAAACTCGGAAGACGAAAGGTCTTTTCTGATACATTAGTGGCATTTACACTAACTCCATTAATTGAAAAAATAGAGCTCTCAGAAGAAATTTCCATGTGGCTCAAATTATAATTATAATCTAATGGATTATCTAATTTCACTTCCGAAACATGACCTGACTTGGGTTCTGAGACCGAATCTGACTTTTTGGCTAACGGAACTACATAGTCCACTACTTCAATGAAATGAGACCAGTTATCATGCGCTCGGCAGCAATAAGTACAGCCACCACACGGAGATCCCGGTAAGACGCCTAAACGGTAATCATTACATACGTCACTTGTCTCGGGGATTCGAGACAACGCATCCGCATTCTTGTGTGCCCGACCTGGCCGATGCTCAACCGTCATGTCGTATTGGCCCAGTTCTTCTAACCATCGGGCCAATTGACCTTGAGGTTCCTTAAAATTGAACAGCCAAGTTAAACTACCATGATCAGTCCTTACTGTGAATGGTTTGCCTAACAGATAGTGCCTATATTGGCGGGTGAATCTAACAATTGCTAATAACTCACGCCTAGTGACACAATATCTACGTTGTTCAGGGGAAAGAGAAAGACTTCCATAAGCGATCACTCTCTCCTGACCATCTCGGAGTTGGAGCAACTCAGCCCCGATGGCAATCGCAGACGCATCTGTATCAAGGATAAATGGATCCGTTGAGTTAGGCAAGGTCAGAACAGGGGCAGATGTCATAAGATCTTTCACTTCGTCGAAAGCCTGTTGATGATCAGGTTCCCAACGAAAAGCATGCTTTCCAGTGAGACCATAAAGAGGAGCCACAGTATGAGCATAATTTTTGAGGAAAATCCTATGATAGTTAACCAAGCCAAGGAATCGCTCAACCTCCTTTGTATTGGTAGGTGCGGGCCAATCCTTAACTGCTTGGATATGATCCTCCTTTAGGTGAAGACCAGTGGCATCTACTTCCCTGCCAAGGAACTCAACTCTTCTCTGGAAGACCGAACATTTCTTCGGTTTCAGCTTAAGCTTGTAAACCCTGAAACGCTCTAGAACTTTTCTCAAGTTCTCTATGTGATCCGAGAAGGAAGTTCCTAACACCACAACATCGTCCAAGAAGGCAAGTGCAATGTCCCAAGTTAGTCCCGTGAGAACCAAACTCATTACCCTGAAAAGGTGGCGGGGGCATTGCACAGACCAAAACCCATACGAACGAATTCGTACAATCCATATTTAGTTACGAAAGCAGTCTTATCTCGGTCCTCTTTCTTCAGTTTAATCTGCCAGTAAGCGGAATTGGCATCAAGCTTAGAAAACCATGTGTTCCCACCCAGAGTATCCAAGCATTCCTCGATACATGGGAGGATACACATCCTTTTGGTAACCTTATTAAGCTTTCGATAGTCAATACACCATCGAACACCCCCATCCCTCTTTCGAATTAGAACAGGAGGAGATGCCCATTCCGAAACTGAGGGTTCGATAACCCCTGCAGACAACATCTTGTTTAGATGGGCCTTTTCTTCTAAAACAAAGTTCATAGGAGTGCGTCTCATCCTTTGCTTAATCGGCTTGGCATCACCAGTATCTATCTGATGTTCAATATCGGTGAAACCACCAAGATCAAACTCATCCTTTGCAAATACCTCTTCAAACTCTATTAGTAAGTCCTTAAGAATCTCCTGTTCCGAACCTCTAAATTCTGAGAAGAACGAGTCCATAAGTCCTGAAGGTGAACAGGAATTTGGGAATCGTTAGGTAACTCCACTCTTTGTACTGTCTTATCCTCTTCAACAAAATCACACATCCCAGGATCGATCGAAGGAGCTTCCAGTGCTTCTCCAACGACTCGACCCCTTTTCCAATGCAGATTCCGATCAGTGGGATTCACTACAGGAATTCAAACTCATCATAAGACTTCTGTAAAGACCTTGGAATTAAACCCCTCAGACTATAGATAGGTTCCACAAGAAATTGAGAGAGAGGTACCTTTATTCGACAACCGACCCTTGCAATGGACATAGGAGGAATTGTTACGGTATTTTTAACAAATACTGGAATGTTTAAATCATCCTCGTGGCCCCAAAAACCATGGGAATGTCACAACCCTGGAAAGATAAGTTGAAATTTGGCAAATCAATCTTAGCTTTATGTTTATGGAGGAGATCAACACCCAGTAACATGTCATCGTCGATCGGGCAACATAAATTACATCGGTGAAATTACATTCCCCCAATGTCATCTTTACCGGACCGACGATTATACCCCTCATTTTCATGTTCCGTCCCGCTGTGTTTAAAGTCACATGCCTTACAATGGGTGGTTGAGGATGCAAAAGTGCATAAATCTTGTCAGATAGGATGGTGACCTCGGCAGCTGTGTCAATGACAGCGCTAAGCCCTTGACCAGCAATCCTTAGAGAGACTGTGAATGTCGAAGTGCTACATACTCGGCACACTACCACTTCCTCTGGCCAATCCAGCGCGTCCGGCACATCGACATCCGTTGATTCATCAACAGGAGGGGGAGGCCAAGGCGGGAGAAGCCAGGGACATTCAGAGCACTCGGGTTGCAAGTCAGAATCCCGACTGCCCTCCCTGGGTTCAAGGGAGTCCAGACTTGCGGACTGACCTAAATCGAGTTCAGGCAAGTCAATTCTTGTTGACTGGCCTAAGTCCAGTTCAGGTGAGCCCAATCTTGACTGACCTGAGTTCAGTTCAGGTAAGTCAATTCTTGTTGACTGACCTAAGTCCAGTTCAGGTGAGTCCAATCTTGGCTGACCTAAGTTCAGTTCAGGTAAGTCAATTCTTGTTGACTGACCTAAGTCCAGTTCAGGTGAGTCCAATCTTGGCTGACCTAAACCGGGTTCAGGCAAGTCAACTCTCATGGACCGACCTAAATCCAATTCAGGTGAGTCCGCCTCGGACTGACCTAAATCAAGTTCAGGTAGGTCACACTTAACATGAGAGAGGCTCTCACGAATTGGGTTCAGGGATGAGCCCCGTCCACTGACCCCAACTCGTTTCCCTCTACTGGAGCAGCAAAAGAAACAGATTTGTCTGGACAACTATTAGCATAGTGTCCAAATTTTCCACACTTAAAACAAGCACCACCAGGTGACCTCGCCGGAGACCTATTGGGAGACCTAAAATTGGATCTTCCAGGCGAGGAAAACTTCAAAAGTCTCAAGGCCCTGCACTGTAACAACAAGTCCCTGGATCATGGAGTGAAGATTCTTCATCTGAGTTTCCATTGAAGAAACAGAACCCTGGATTTGATCCACCTTCTTCTCCAGATTCGAAACTCTATCTTCAATCCGGTCCATCCGGGAGGGTTGTTGTTGTTGTTGTTGTTGTTGTTGTTGCTGTGGAGGATTAGGTGTAGCTGTACGGCTAATCCTTGGCTCCTCCGCAGATATCTCTACAGACGTCTGTCTGACATCCCTCCGTGATTTACCATAAATGGCCTTATGAGTATGCTGAAACCACCTCGCTAAGTCGATAGCTTCATCCAAAGTCTCAGGGCGAGTATTGATAGCATACTGCCCCGCCTCCCGATCAAAGCAGCCCTGGCAAAACTTATGGACGACCTGTTTTTCCACATGGTGGTCCGTAAATCTGCAAAGGCGTGAGCAGCCAACGTCATAAGGCGATTCGCCCAATCCACATGGGTTTCCTCAGGTTGCTGCCTCGCGTTGTTAAATTGCAATTGTGCAACTTCGGGCAGTTCCTAGATGCAAACCGCTTCTCCAGTTTCCGGACTAAGTCCGCAAACCCAAGATGAGGTTCACGCTTAACGAGTAATGCAAAATACTCGCTTGCACTTCCACCCAAGCACCAGCAAAGTTGATTCCTTTGGTGGCTCAAGCCCCATCCATACTCCTCAGCATAGAGGTTGAACTTAGCGATGAACGCTTGCCAACTCCCATGGCCATCGAAAACCATCGACTTGGGCACGGAAAGCGACTTGTGGCCCCTCTCATGGTTACCATTCCCACGAAAGAAGTGGGAACCATGGGTATCCTGAGAGCGGTCCACCTGGGGTGGAGACTGAAAACCATCACGTTGATAGGCAGTATGCCGATAAACTTGGTCTCTGGTATACTGCGGTGAACTCTGTCTGGCTGGGGCCTCTCCATAAGAGGAGGAGCTTCAGCTTCAACACGCTGCCTACTCAGGTTCCCAATAGTGCTCTGGAGGGCCTCTATTATTGCCTTATATTTCTCTGCTTCTACCAATCGCTCAACATCCGGCTTGGATGGCGTTTGGGAAGAGACTGCCCCAGTTCCACTACCTTGGGAGGCCTTTGGCTTCTCTTGAGTTGCAGACTGTGCTATGGAACCTGCACTATACAATTCTTTATTCTCTGCCATGAATTCGCGAGACGCTGCCAACCCTTGCTCACGTGCTGAGTCTAACGCAGTAGGCGGTCTAGCCTCCTCTACTTCTTTAGGGCCGGATTGCATTGAAATATCCTCGTTGGATTTAGATAATGGGGCGAAATCTATAAGTGATTCTAAAACAGAAAAATTTCTAAGGTACGGGATATCGGAAAGCACACCGGGCGTAATGTTGCCAAGTTCTTCTCTCAGTGTAACAATACGCTCAGCGGTCTGGCCCCCAATACCTGGTAAAACCTTTAAATCCTCTGCTTCGTAATAATTAATTCGAATTTTCGCCATAAACTCAATACAAAGAACTCAACACTCCGAATTCAATACTCTGAATTCAATTTCAATCACTCTGAACTCAACCACCCCGAAGTCAACCACTATGCATTCAAAGTAATCGAATCCAAAGCAACCGAATCCAAAGCAACTCGAACCCGCAGCAGCCGTACCCAATTAATCGAAACCAAATAATCGAACCCCAAGCAATTGAATTCAATTACCTTGAACTCAAATACCTCTAATGGTGAACTCCCAACCGTAATTGAGCTAGGGGACCGAATTAACTCAAATCGCCCAAGCTCGAACTACTGTAAACCGAGTCAAGAAACCTGATCAAAAGTTCAGGTGAACAAAACTCAAGGTATAGAAAATGAGCAATACAAAAGTGTAAAATGAAATCTGACTAATCCCTTTAATATAGTAATCCCAACCGTAATTGGGCTAAGAGATTCGAATAAATTCAAATCACTCAAACGCCAACTACTGTAGACCGAGTCGAGAAAACCTGCTCAAAAGTGCTGGTGAACCCGACCCTGGTATTACAAGGTTAGAAAACTAACTACACCTCGTTAAAGAGTGAAGAAAGAGTGATCAAATTCCAGATTTTTATATCCCAATTTGGAAATAAGCTTATTATTTTATTATTAGTTAATACTCCCTATATACGATGACACATACACACATGCAGCAACTACACACATGCACATTTATTAGTTAATTAATTTAGTCTAAGTCTTAACTACCTTGATTTAATTTAAGTTTTAATTAAATATATATTTAGTTACTTATTCTTAACTACTCTGTCCCCTTCTCTACTTTTCTTTCAACGAAAAGAGGCTCGAAAGAGACAGAAAAAATGCAAGTAAGTGCAATCACTTGCATTAATTTAATTTAAACTACTCTGTCCCCTTCTCTACTTTTCTTTCTACGAAAAGAGGCTCGAAAGAGACAGAAAAATTGCAAACTACTGATATATATTTAATTCAATTCAATTCAATTCAAGTTTATTTTTCATTTCCACAGAAATCAGAACAATATTTCATTAAAACAAAACAAAAAATTGAACAAGATAACATGTGAATAATATCATTTACAAATACTTAAACTGCATATAAACAAAATTTGAATAACATAATACAAAAAAATTGATATTTTCTATGGAAATGGAGGGACCCATTAAAAAGTGGATACTTGTAGATCATGGGTCCCTCAAAATAACAAAGTAGCATTACACAAATTAGCTTATACAGAACAAAAAACACAAATATATTAATATAAAAGTTTGCTCTTTGTTTTAAAAATAAAAAAAATAAATAAATAAAGTAAAGACAATGACAAGCCCGCGAAGACAGAACAGTAACAAGTAGAGACAATGTAAGACAGAGAAAGACATTCAATAACAAAAAAAAAAACAAAAAAAACGAATATACAGCACAGGCGTGGACGTAACATTTCCAAAACAACAAATCAGTTATTCTACATTCCGTATACTATTGTCAATACAAATCAGATTATCAGTAAAAAGTAAGACCGTATAAATCGATAACTGCGCATATAATTATTAAAGAGAAAATAAGGGAAAGTATGCGCGTATTCTCCTCAAAATGACCAAGACAATGATGCATCGTGTACAATGTGTAAGTATTAGTGTGTGTGTGTGGTGTCAGGGGGTAAATCAAACTAATTTACTTTATATTTTAAGAACAAAAATATTTTTAATCTTTTCTTAAATGTATATAATGAAGGGCATTTTTCAATGAATCAGTAAAGGAATTCCACAAATTTGGGCCATCATAGATAAAAGTGTTTTTAGCGAAGGAAGTTCGAAGTAATGGCAAATGGTACTCTTCCGATTGTCTAGTTGAATGTTGATGAAAAGAGCGATTTTTAAAAACATAGTCTTAAAAATTTTGGGCAGCAAATCATTAGTATTTTTATACATAAATTGACCTAATTGAAGCAAATACAAATCTTTTACTTTCAAAATATTATTATCATAAAACAACGGATTAGTGTGTGCACGAAAATCTGCCTGGGAAATAATTCTAACTGCTCTCTTCTGTAACAATAAAAGTTTGTCTAAAATGTTCTGATGAGCGTTACCCCATGCGAGTAAGCCATAATTCAGATAAGGTAATGTTAAGGATGAATATAATGTTAATAATGCTGAAGATGGGAGTTGTGTTTTAAGTCTATTTAATATACCAATATTTCTCGAAATTTTTTTAGAAATGTTATCGACATGAACTTTCCATGAAAGCTTATTATCAATTATTACACCTAGAAATTTAGAATGTGTAACCTTTTCCAAATGAGTGTCATCAAAAACTAAATCAGTTGGCAAAGAATCTATTGAATTACTAAAAAGCATATATTTAGTCTTTTGTAAATTTAAAGACAGCCTATTAGCTCGGATCCATTGAATAATTTTTTCTAATTCAAAATTTACAATTTCAACAAGAGTATTTGGATTTGTATGTGAAAAGAACAAATTTGTATCATCAGCAAATGATATAAAAGACGCCATATCTGATGATCTATAAAAATCATTAATATAAATAATAAACAAAAGCGGGCCCAGCAAACTACCTTGAGGAACCCCACAATTAATATTTCGTAATTCAGAAGTGTGACCATCCAGAAATACAAACTGTTTCCTATCGGAAAGGTAACTCCTGAACCACTCCAAGGCCTTCCCACGTATACCATAATGAGAAAGTTTATGAAGCAAAATATCGTGGTTGATCGTGTCGAAGGCCTTGGAGAAGTCCAGGAGTATTTCAACCATATGATAAGAGGAGTCGAGCATGAGCTACCTTTTCAACAAGTGATAATAATGCATGACTCGTGCTATGTTTCTCTCTAAATCCAAATTGGGAATCACAAAAAATATTATGAACTTTCAAAAAAGCAACTGTTCTTTTATGTATAAGTTTTTCTAAAACCTTCGAAAGAGATGATAATAAAGATATCGGGCGATAATTATTTACATCTTGCTTATCACCCTTCTTAAATAGTGGAATAACTTTTGCAATTTTCATAACATTAGGTACTTCTCCATTCAAGAAAGACAAATTAAAGATATGAACCAATGGATCTACAATGAAAGGTATTATCCCTTTTAAAATTAAGTTATTAATATTATCAACACCAGAACTTTTCTTGTTTTTCAAATGAGAAACAATATCTATTATTTCAAATCTATGAGCTGGAACAAAGAAAATAGAATTTGTATTTGGGGCGTTTAAAAATCTGTGAAAGATTTTTTTGATTGTGGTATATTTTGTGCTAACGTCTCACCAATCGAAGAAAAGTGTTTATTAAAAATATTTACAATCATATCAGAATCATCGATCACTTCATTATCCCTTTTAATTTTAATAATATCATTTTTATTATGGACCAAATTCATAGCCTGTTTAAGAATTTTCCAAGTATTCTGCATATCATGTTTATAAAACTCTAAGCGATTCACGAAATAATTCTTCTTTTCAAAACGCAAAATTCTAATCAAAGCATTCTTATACGAAGTATATTTACTTTTAGTTCTATCTGTAAGATTTGCTTTATACTTATAGTACAACTTATTCTTTTATTAATACATCTTAGAAGAGATTTCGAAATCCAGGGAAGTCTAGGGGTAATTTTATAATTATTTACTTTATCTCTTTGTAAGGGAATACATGTATCTAACTCTTCATTCAGAATATCTAAAAAATTATTATACGAACTATTTACATCATCAGTGTTATAAACACTTGACCAATCTGCGTGCTCTAAACTGGCTCCAAGTCTTGCTATATTCTCTGGGGAAGCTCGACGTCTTAATGGACGAGGCCGTCCACCGTGGACTGAATTTGAAAGAGTAAACTGAGTAAAAATGGGATAATGATCAGATATATCAGAAAGTATAATGTATGAATCAGGATGTGGAATGACATTACTAAAGATATTATCAATCAATGTAGCAGAATTATTAGTTACACGAGTGGGCTTAGAAATAAGTGGGAAGAATGAATTTGATAAAAATATTTCCAAAAAATCATGACATAAATTATCAGTATCATATTTTAATAAATTGATATTGAAGTCACCCATTATAAAGCAATCTTTATTAATCATTACCGAATTATTCAAAATATCAGTTAGGGACGATAAAAATCTAAAGTATTACTACTTGGGGTCGATAAACTACACCAATTATTACATTCTTCCGACCTGGCAATAAGATTTCAATAAACAAGGATTCCAAGATATTGTTCATTATAGTAATATCATTACAAACATTGTAAGAATAATTTTTTGAAACATATAAACCAACACCTCCTCCAAGTTTTTCCTTCCTACTACTAAAAATAAAATCATGTTCATGTAGGGCAAATGGTGGGTTAGGATCTGTGGTTAACCAAGTCTCGGTAAGCCCAATTATAGAGGGAAGACATTGGGACGAATTATCTAAGAGGAATTGAAAATCATCAAAATGTTTATTAATACTTCTAATATTTAAATGGAATAAAGAAAATGTATCTTTATTAATATTATTATTACACATAAAGTCTTTGAATTGATGGTTAGTAATGTACTCAGTTAGAGAATTGGCGATAGTCTCATCATATCGATCATCACGAAGAGAATTAAACGCTAAGTTATTATGTAACGTATCCATTTAGAGTTTGACCACAAAAGGATTGCGTAACAAAATAGTAGTATAATATACAATAATGCGCAGTATCTAAAATGGAAGTTTCAAATTTAGTTAGAAAAAGAGAATCGGTCTGTATGGACAACATTGTGATATAAAAATGGAAATTAAGTATAGACAAGAAAAAATACACAAGTAAACATATACAAACAAAAGACGAACATTTAACAGATATGAATATATTACAAGAAATCTCCGCAGGCTTGGAGAATAAACGATAAACATCCGCAAAATCGTAACAAAGCATTACAAAGCAAAACAACACTATCTTGAACTCCCTGATATAGATAAAGAAGTTCGAAATAGATTTTCAATGTAGACTAGTCATAATTATAATTATACGCAACAAAAGAGTGAATATAACAGAAATAATAATGAAAATTACTTTCATTTTTTAGAAAATACATATACAAAAAAGAAAAAAAAGAAAAAACGTCATTATTAAATACTTATTTATTTAGACCTCATGCGATTGCGCATCGTGGCAGACCGTGAGCAAAGCATCCTGAGGGCAAGAAAAAATATTTTAAAAAATATATATACAAACAGCAACAACAAAAGCATGCTGCCTCATCAAATTACTCTGCCCGGTAAGCCACGAGACGCCACCGTACTAAAACAAAAAAAAACAACAACAAAAAATGTTACAAGCTCCAATATCAAGATTATTTAGAATAAGGCGAAAACAGGAAATGTAAGTCAGTATTCAAAAGACATTTGAGTGAGAAAGGATGGGGTATAAAAGAGCTGAGAATGACAAAGTCAACGAAGCATAAACCGCGGATAAAAGAAGGGGGTGATTAAACAATGAGGATTTATAAGGACCAAAGATCATCTTTAAAAAGAAGGGCTATTAAAACAGAATTTTGGTTACGTTCATTAATTCACTAACGAAATATAAATAAAGGAATAAGAATACCTTAAGAGCATGCATACTGAATGTTGAAAGGAAAACGAACAGGGTATATGGGTTCAGAGCCAAGAAAATAGTGTCAGCGCAAAACTTATTTGAAGCGTGATCTGTAAACAGACAATAACACTAACCTCTCAACTCCGAACCCAAACACTCGATGATAGTGTTTATTCATGCTTGAAAGTCCATGACATCAGAGATGCTAATTCCACAGAACAATCATTACACCAAAAAGTAGGACGCGAAAACCCCAAATAATCCTAGACAGCCGAACAAAAGCCTCTGTCATAAGAGAAAGCAATCTACTAATTTGAAAAGCATTCCCAAAATTTCATTCCAGTGAAAGTGAAAAGCCAGTGTTCACAATCCCAAGCGCACGGCAGAAAAAAAGGTTATTTTATGTTTAAGCTTTCTCTCATGAGAAGACACCGGCTCAGCCGTCTAAAACATTCCTGCCATACATTACCCAACCTGCCATGCATTACCCAACCTCCAATGCCCGGGGATCACTGAATATTTGAACCAGGCATAGAAACGCTCAAATTAGGATAAACAAGATAAATGCAAACATAGTAAATCAATGAAAATTGGGTAGTTCAAAGAATTGAACATTTTGCGTTACAATTAAAATAGATGAACTCCTAACAAGCACGATATGGACCGTATGATGTATTAACCACGAACAATTATTATGAATAAAACATTTTAAACAAAGCATTAGAGAACGCTTTTAAAACACCATTATAAAGGTCAATAAACCAATAAGCATCAATTAACACAGTGGATTGTATGGGTTCGAGCCAATGAAACGGTACGTATTACAAACTGCTCAGTTTAGACCCCAAAAACCCGATGGTAGCGTAAATCCATGCTTGCTACTGTAGTGCATGCTTCATGAAACTAGAATTCGAAGTGTGTGTTAAGGGGCAGGGAGAGGGGGGTGATATTACCATCATTGAATACTTGAACCATGCATAGAACACCTATATTGGGATAAATGAAAAATGCAAATTTGGGTAAATCGGTAAATTTATCCTTTGCACAACATTTATTTTATATTATATAGATCTATAATATTATGAATTTGTCGTGTTTAAATCAAATCATGAGAAATGTAAATATAATAACTGCTTTATTTGCGAAAAATCAACATTCAAAATTCAAAATTCAAAACAGCTCACAGAACATTTCTGTTCGTTAGATCTGATCTTGTCAAAAGCCTGTCATTTGCAAACTTATCAAATTCAAAATATCAGTTCACACACTTCATATTGAATTCAACCAGATATTTGACATTTAGTGACTTTTTGAATGAATTTTTGTTCATTAAACCAATGTTTAAAAAAAAAAAAAAAAAAAAAAAAATCCAGATAAATTTAAATATAATGAACTCATATCAGTTCACAAACTTCACATTCACTTTAACAAAACAAAAGTTTATAGGTCACTCGGTCCATTTTGTTTGTTAAGTGAAATCTTGTCATTAGCCGGTCATTTGCAGGCTTAACAAAAACATTCACAACCAGTTCCCAAACTTCACATTGAATTAAACATTTTTATTCATCATTCAGTCCATTTCTGTTCCTTAGATCAATTTATCAATGTTTTCCAAAACAAGTTATGATGAATGTAAATGTAATAAAATGATTTTCATTAGCAAATATGTCAAAATTTTGAAATTCAAAACAGTTCATATCTTCACATTCAAATTTAAACTTACCAAAAAGTAATTCACTCCATTTCTATTCATTAAGATCAGAGATCTTTTCGTTTGCAAAACTATCAAAATTCAAACAGTTTACAATCTCACATTCCATTTAACTAAAACAACATTGTATATCATTCAGTCCATTACTGTTCAGTAGATCAATGTTTTCTTTAAGATTCAGTTCATCAAAACAAAAGGGTCTTAATTTAAATCATTATTTTTTTTCCAATAACAACTTTGAATTAAAGTCCATAACACAATTAAGATACATGAATGATTACTTATCTTCCCAGTTTGTCCATTTAGGTTGAGGTCCTGTCCCAGATGCTGGCTTCCTTGTTTGAATGAAAACTTTAGTCCCGTTGATACGGATTCTTGTGGACAGGTTGCGTTCCTTGCGTAGCGTGTAGGCCACTGCAGCAAGTCGTCCACGCTCTCGTTTCATGGGGGGCGGGAGGTCAGTTCTGATGGTGACGCGGGCGAACTGCTGGCCCGGTGCGGTCGTCTGGCGGACATCACAGTCACCTGGTCGGGTGCGGTCGTCTGGCCGGACATCACAGTTGCCTGGGGGGTGGGGTGAGTGGGGTGCTGGCTCATGGCGGGTAAGTCGGCTGGCTTGGGGCGTTGTCTACGAGATTGCTCGAATGCGTTCAAAACACGATCGCGATCTGCCATGCTTACAAATCGGATGATTATGGGGCGGATTGCAGGTTGATTACTGGCTCCATGCTGAGGGGCGGGAGACGGTGCGCGTTGACCAGGGCTATCTTCAAAGCTTCGCTTTTGTGATTCTCATGAAATGAACGAAAATATCATGAACTGTTGAATAAATGTTCTCATTATTGCCCGTTCCCCAACTCCATAAACTAGGAGGTTTTGTTTTCTCTGGTGCATTTCAAGAAGAATAATTTTGTCCTCTATTTCCTTACTTTTAGCGTCGATCTCTTCCTTCAGTTTAGGTAGTGTTTCCTTTTCTACTTTCTCGATCTTAGATGAGTTGAAATTCACTGTCTCCTTTAAATCAGTGATCGATTTCTTCGTTTCTGCTATATCAGCCCCAATAGCATCAAAACGATGGTTCATTTCTGTAGAAAGTTGGGCGAATAGCTCTTTCATTTCGCTGATAACACTAAGGCCACTTCCAGCCGTGTCGCCATCTTGAGCAGGGCTGGGCGTGGTCGCGGAATCGCGGGTTCTGGTGTCACGTGACTTTTCCGCCAGGGCCCTCGGTGCGTGCTATGGGCTGCGTTTGGGGTCCGGTAGTAGATGTCGAGGTCGAATCTTTGGCGTTTGGAAGAATTGGTGGTCTTGCATCGATCCCTGATGTCGATTTCAAGAAGAAGCAGACATTTTCTTAGATTGTCTCAGCGGAAAAGATTTCAAGGATGCCTCAAGTTATAAGATTTCTCACTCATCTCTCAAAATCTATTTCACATAGTCAGTGTGTACGAAGTGCGGGAGCTCAAAAAATACGTGCGTCACCTACGAATGCATTGTCTGTCTCTCTTACTTATTCTTAACTACTCTGTCCCCTTCTCTACTTTTCTTTCAACGAAAAGAGGCTCGAAAGAGACAGAAAAAATGCAAGTAAGTGCAATCACTTGCATTAATTTAATTTAATTTATTTAGTTAAAATTTATTCTCAACTACTCTGTCCCCTTCTCTACTTTTCTTTCTACGAAAGAGGCTCGAAAGAGACAGGAAAATGCAAGTGCAATCACTTGCCTTAACTTAATTTAATCTAATCTAATTTAATTCTTAAATACTCTGTCCCCTTCTCTACTTTTCTTTCGAAAAGAGGCTTGAAAGAGACAGAAAAATGCAAGCGCAACCACTTGCATCGATTTAATTCAAACTACTCTGTCCCCTTCTCTACTTTTCTTTCTACGAAAAGAGGCTCGAAAGAGACAGAAAAATTGCAAACTACTGATAGTACCAATTGCCAAAAACCGAAAGTACAATTGTACCAAGCACATGGAATCAAATCCAAAAAACGTAAGTAGACTATAGTCTAATTACTAATATGCGATATGCAGCAACAACTGCGGCTGCAACGCTAGGCTATAAAATCCAGCGTAGCGTAATTCCAGACCGGATTATAATATTTTAGTCTACTGCAACGGTAACACGTCGCACTAAAACAGAGCGATAATATAAAACGCCTGGAAATACCAGACTAGCGCGCACACTCAAATGAGTTCCACACTAAAACGTAAACAAGACCGCTACTGTACTCAGCGAGCCAATAATTTATTCAAAATGACCGCCGTGTCCACGTTTCTCAAATGTGGGCACGTGCGTCGAAAAATACCGTAAAAATCCCAATCACTGCCAAGAAGTGAAAAATACACACGATAAATACTCGACAATATATAATGGACGGAAAAATATAGCAATGCGCAAATTCGAAAGGTGCTCGCAGCGCCAATAAAGTAAAACGGTACTTACGGTTTAGCTGATTACTCTAGATGAAGGATGAAGGATGGCGGAGTTAGTGACCACCGTTTTACTTTGGTGGAACAATGACACGAGACAATGAGGGATGAAATGGGATACTAAATAATTCACTAACCTTATATTATGTGTAGTTCAGCTCAGCATTGTAGCTCAGCAATGTCGCTCAGCTTGTCTTAAGTACAACTCATAAGTCATGAGGTAACTCGTGAGTCAATAGTCTTAGTAGTCTTAGTCGCCTAAGTCACTACGTGATTCCGTAGCTTAAGGCTGTAGTATAGACGTTGTATCTCATGGCAGCTCAAGTTTCCGAATGACCTGCCGCGCTGGACATGCCGGATCGTGGCAGACGGACGCACGTGCATCCAAGATGCATACATAATGTATATGGTACCGACGCGCTGGTAAGATATAACCCGGCCTGGTCACACATATGTACTTACGCGTCCACGAATGTTACCCCAGGGTATAGGGAGGGAATTGGCATGTAAAATGCCATTTTACAACAACAACTTTAGAAACATGTTTACGAGTACATGGGACTCATGTAAATTGCCCCCACAAGACAGCTTGACGATTTGTCATGAAAAAACGAAGAAAGTTGTCATAAAATGGATACTTATGATATCTAAAAGACAAAATGTTTATTTAATGAGTCCATTTATTCATACATACCCCAGAGTTTTTCTCAAAATTGGCAAAAACTCGAAGAGACGGTCCCAGCAGACGACTTACGTAAGATGCCATTTTCACGGAAATGCATTATGGGAGAAAATGGTTCAATAAAACTGTTTCTAAACGGATAGAAAGTATGATTAAAAAATATATAATAAAACTCTTTGTTCTGAACTTTAAAATATCAATAAAGATTTAATTTATTTTTAAAAATAAAAACAATGATTTATTTTCAAAATACTACCAATAAAGAAAATTATTTTTAGATCATGAAAAATAACATAGCAACAGCTGAAAACAACATTTTTTCGTTGAGGTGATTTGAGTAGCTATTTTATTTTCCTTTAAAGATAACTTTGCAATACCCTTTCATGATTAATTTTCATTGTAATATGTATTTTGAGATTGATTTAGTGGAATGGTTTAGTGTGTGTGGCCTTTATCACGAATTTGACCGAAAGAAGATGATTGTTTGTGACCTGTAGAAATTGATGAAACTTGTCTCATTGTGGTCCCGCACGTTTATTTACTTGTTGGAAATTAAGGCCATGTCCATGAAGGGGGAATCTACACATCTACAGACTACAGTACACTTGCAACTATTGCCTTACAATACATCTACCAAATTCGTTCTACCCGTACCTCCTACTGTACTATTTAATATTTCTGACATAGGTCTAGATCTATGTGTGTGCAATTGGATTTTACAGACGTTTATCAATCAGATAAAGTCAAACTCAAAGTCGAACTCAAAAAGTCGAAGACTAATCAAACTCAAAGTCTGAAAAGAGATATGAGAATTAGAGTAGAGGAGGCAGTTTTCGGCCACTAACGGCAAAATCCTATTTTTGGACTCTTTACTTCCTATTTATTATCATTTTTTGTTCAAATCATAAAGATAATATTATTATTATTCAAACAAAGAATCCCAGAAAAAAATCATGAACTGCCATGGCAATATTGATTTTCATTTTCACTGTTTCGGCGGTAGTTTTCGGCCTAGCGAGGCAGTTTTCGGCCGCATGTACAAAGTCAATAGGGAGCGCGCGTGCGTTCGCCCGCTGATCTATAGCGCGTAATCCCCCGCATGGCCGAAAACTACACCTGCGGGTGCGGTAATCAGAAATTGGAATCTAAACTATACAGAGATACGGCGCTATAGTATCTGACTGATAGGATAACATACATGCGGTGAGAAACTTTTGAGCTTGCGATGATCAAAAATCTGACTCTAAATCTGAAAAATACTTGAAATACAGCTCATTTTATTGGACCCATATTCCTTACAGACACGCGTAAGATATTCCATTTTTCAGATTGGGTAGCGGGACCGCCGATTACATCGCTAAAATGTGATATTTAAGGATATATTTTCCATTGCAAATGTGGTTCTCCAGTGACTTTGCCATGTTATTGTATGTGTGTGATATGTGATATACTGTTATGCAATGTATTTTAAAGGGATTTTACCATGCATCCATGGGACCGGCCGAAAACTGCCGCCGGCCGAAAACTCCCTCCTCTACTCTAGACTATGTCTGGCCCTCTGAAGTCTGGGAACTGACATAGACCTATTTTGAATTAAAGTTTTATAATTAAAGTTTAACTGACACGTCACCATCCAAAACCGATGTGAATCAGTTTCAAACTGGGATCCACGTAATGTCGTAAACTCACATTGGTAGACTAATTCTTAAGATTCTGCCCAAATTAAGTCAAACTTCCAGAGCATCCTAAAAATGCTCTAAAATGACTAAAATTTAGTAAAAAAGATACTAAAATGATCAAATATACCTTCTTGATGAAGAAGAACTAGTCCAAGGTCAATATTGAAGCTCATTTGGTTGAATTTTAGCAATTTAGGCCTTTTTTTCAGGACAATGCAATGCTTTTTCTAACCGTGTGTGCGTCGCGGCCGTGAAGTGGAGCTATCGTGATATACATGTAGATCGATAGAAATGAGTGATAACTATTCTTTTTTTCCTTTGTGCCAATGAAGTTAACTTTGCTGGAAGTTCAAAATTTTCCATATCATTTTTACTTGCATGTAGATATCTATGTAAATTCTTGTTTCCTCATTGTTTTTCAAAAAAACTTAGGTAATTATACAGCAACATGGGCAAGAAAACCAAGAAAGAAACAGAAGCACCGCCAAAGGATGTGGTAAGAAAATGTTTTAATAGATCCCTATGTCAATTTTAATAAATAATTTTAAAATAATTATTTTCTATCAAAAGTCATTAGAAAGATGCAAATCAATATCTATCCTGTAAACAAAAATAAAATAAGAATTCTGCAAGGGGGTAGTGGGTATGAGGATGTGTTTGTTTTTTATTTGTTTCCACTCTCTCTCTTTATTTCTCTCTCCCTCTTTATTCCCTGATGCTTCCTGAAGAAATGTACAAATGAATAACAGAATTTTTAAAACCATATATCGAGCTCAAGTCAACTTTATTGTTGTTGAGATGATTAAAGCAATGTTTGTACGATAGAAACTTCTTATTCCATCTTTTTCCTACAGTTTGATACTTTGGCCGTGGAGAGCAAGAAAGCAGCTACAGTTGTTCTTATGTTAGAGAGTCCAGAGGAAGATATACTTGTCAAGGGTTGTGAAGCTCTCTACAAATTTGCTGAAAAATGTAAGAAATGGTCAGATTAGTAATTCAATATGATAAATGTTCCAGTGTTGTAAAGGCTTTAACTCTTTGTGCGTTTGCCCGTAAACCCCATGTGCGTTGCATTAATTTGCAGCGTGTATGAATAGCACGTAGTGTGATTTGTGCACATATGCGAACGAAACGCAGGGCCGACGGTGCACTGGTGGAAAAGAATGCATAAAGAGTTAATCTTGTGTACTACACACGTGTATTTCAGAATAATAGGAATTAAAATGATTTTTGACAGTGCATAAAAGTGTCTGAATATTTTCACAAGAAAAAAGAGCTTCTTTTCTTATTTTGATGATCTTGTAAAGGTATGTGAAAAGAGGACAAATTACATCTTACACCTCCCATATCATAGCACCATACAGTTTTTATAAACGTATTCAATTGAGGTCTATAATCTTTTTTTTTGTTGTTGTTGTTATTTCAGATGCAGCTTGGTTTCAGTTTAAATCTATGCATGTGAGATATTTAGTGTGGATGTTTTGTCAGATATCATTACCTATATCTTTCAGCAAAGACTTGATTATTTTGAAATTTGTATATTTGTAGTTATTACTATCATCGTGTGATCCGGCATTGGCTATGAGCGATATTTTGTTGAAAGATTATAAGGTTAGTGCCTGGTATACAATAGGGCATGTGTACAGGGTACATACAATCCATCATTCTTCTGGTAACATTCATTGTTAACATCATCATGCTCCTCCTCCTCTTCCTCCTCCTCCTCCTCACAGGTGATGAAAACCGGGGAATGCTTCTCGAGCTTGGAGCAGGTGAACACCTCCTGAAGCTGATTGCATCAGAGGAGAAGGTCGTCCGAAGAAATGCCATCATGACCCTCGGGGTCATGTCAGCTCACAGTACGTTCAATTTGTTTTTTGTTTTTTTCAGCATACAGAGTCTTCTGAGTACATAATCTCTAACAAAAACCAATGATTTATACTTGTATACTACAGTATGATTCTTGTTAATTTTTTAAGCATTATCAATCCGTTAGTCTCATGAATAATTCTTTAAAAGGTAATGATATACTTGCACAGTATGAAAAATACCAACCAAGAACCAAGAACTTGGGATCTGGAAGTGGATGGCATAAGAGGGAGAGGAAGATTACATGAAGATTTCATGAAAAGATACGGTGAAAAAAAGAAATCAGTAAGGTTGGTATAAATGAAGAGGATGCTCAAGACAAGAAGAAGTGGAGGGAGGGAGTGTCATCATGGCACAAAAGTCAGTAACACCTTGTAAGAGGGAAAATGATGCAGATGATAGGAATTGATGGAAGACAAAAACGTAATATAATGTATGTAGATAATGCTATATCATGTTTAAAATCCATCTAAAAATTTGAAGCTCATATTATATGATATCAGTAGTACAAATAATGATAATTTCTCTAGTATTTAGGTGATAATTTCCCATTGTATATGTTCATGACAAAATTTTATTTAGAAGTTGATATGTATTGAATATACGAGTGTGTAATTTATTCAGGCATGCAGTTTGATAGTTGTTTTTCCATGGCTTTTCTTACAGATGAAGTGAGGAGACTGCTGAGGAAGAGTGACTGTGTTCCAAATCTTATCAAGTTATTAGCTCCCGAAGGTAAGATCACTTGATCTAAAACTTGTATTTTTAAAAAGATATGTAACTGATTTAGATACGTTTTAACTTTTTCAAACTTTCTTCTCTTTTTTTACTTAAAAAAGAAAAAGAAAACAACACATCAGATGTGTTGTTTTCTTCTTATCAATTTGTCAATAGTGTGTGTCATCTTGTCTTTATAGCCCTTTAACTATAATACCACTGTATTGAAGACCCTATCCGATGAAATACGACTTAATATTATAAATGAGAAGCTGAATGTACGTACAATACAAATATAAAGGAATAACAAAATATTTTCCCTTTCTGTATTGCACGAAAGCAAATTAAAACCTCATTTTCAGCACCCCCTCCAAATTAGGGGTCATGAGAGGTCAAATTTGCTGCAGTTACGGTGACGACATAACATGTTGACCTGATTGGCCCCCCTATATAACTAAGGCGATGAGCCGTGCTTAATTAATGCAAATTAATTGTGAATATGCTTACTCCACATAAGATGGTGTCATCAAGTTGATAGCTAGTTTTTAGGTCGACAACTCCTGATTTTCAAAGCTTTAGATTTCAAGTTTTCAGAGAGTTGTTACTCCTCTGACAGGCACTAGAATAGCATATAATTGATATCATTGTAATCTATGGCTTATAGGCTTTCCGTTTCACATTCACTTCCGACAGGGTATATAACCAACTACTGAATTTATTAAGTCTGATCAATTTTATTCATTTATTCATTAGTAAATTCTGAAGAGTTCAAACGCTACCCTATATGTACAACATTGTTTATTGCTTTCTCAACACTGTAAATTTGTACTTTAACAGTTGAATTCAACATTCTGAATAAAAATATCTGGTTGGTTGATTTGTTTTACCGGACTTTTAAGAAAGCAAATGTATGCTTGTAAGTAAGCAACCAGGAGACCGACTGCTTTAAGTCCTCCCGGGAGACTTGGTAACAAGGACGAAAGCCTTACCAAAGGGCACTAGCGCATTGACTTGGTTTCAAACCTTGGACCTTCTGAATGCAAGACCACTTCTTCTCATTCTTCTTCTTTTTATTTGATCCCTCCACTTGGCAAAGAACTTCTCTACCACTGAGCCATCGTGCCTGTAACAATATCATATTATATAAAATATAAATGTTCCTTTACAGAGGACACTCTGGTCCATGAATTCTCCAGCCTGTGTCTGGCTAACATGGCTAACGAGTACTCTAGCAAGGTCCAAATCATGGAACTCGGAGGTCTGGACCCACTGATAGCACTGCTCTCTGATCCTGATCCTGATGTCACTAAGAACACTGTTGAAGCTGTTTCTCTCTTACTACAGGACTATCAAAGCAGAGCAGCCATCAGGTAAGATTGGTTTACTTCATGACATAACACTGTTTCATTTTCCAGACTGTTCTACCTTGTAAAAGACCAATTAAATGCCAAGAATATCAGTATCTGAAACAGCATCAGTCTTCCTTTTTTTTTAAGTAAAAGGAAAACCTACATGAAGATGCAGAGTACACTTGCTTGGCAGGTATATTTATAGTGAAGAGATAATGGATGAATAGAGAGACGAGCTATATACCACTTTCATACCTTGTTCTGAAGTTGGTTTTTAAACAACCAAATGTTAATACCCTATATATTATAATCTCTCATGAAATGGAAAACAGATTCATGAGTTGTAAATAGAATGATATTCTGTTTTTAAAATAACTATGAAAACTGGAACAAGCATTAAAACCTTGTCATACAAAATTCTATCTGTGATACATATTACATGTATTTGTAAACTTGTGACAATGAAAGAGTTGATATACTATCACAACATTTTGTTTTCAAACGTTTCTCAGACCTGATTAATGTAGTGAATGAGAGGACAAGAAGCATAGTTGTTAAGTTTGATGGTTTGTAGACAGAGACAATGACTTCATTTCCTTTTCTTCTCCTGTATTCCTTAAGAGATGCTCGTGGTTTAGAGCCTTTGCTAGAGCTGTTGAAGTCAGACTACCCAGTGATTCAGGAGCTAGCCTTACAGAGCCTGACCTTATCAACCCAAGATGCAGAGAACAGGGAAGCACTCAGAGAACTAGAGGGATTGGAAAGACTCGTCGATTTTGTAGGCACAAAGGTATTTAAAGATGGAAGGAGAAGTGATTTCACATCGCTGTTAAAATGTTTTGATTAAAATTTCGTACAAAGTTTGCCAGTCCAGTGAAGATTATTATTGGAATGGTGTATATATTTTTAAAAATTATTAAAAAAAACGAAATTGTATAAATTATTTATTGTTCCGCTGAGTGTCTTGTATGCATGCTTTGTAAACGCATGTAACATTTCTAAAATAAAAATGAAATAGGCCTATTGAAAAGGACACTGCAAGCAAATTGGTGCTTTGATAATTGCAATTATTCATAGAAATTTATTTTAATTTGACTAACTTGTGAAATATCAGCCTGCTGAGTCTCTTAGGTCTTTGTGTTGAAGTTAGATTACTTGAGAACTGAAAGAGGGTATTTTATAAAATCAAGATGTCAACATTTCAACCCCTAATTGATATAAGGGCAAAGGATCAGATCATCAGTGACATGGAGTAACATTCACCCCTAATGATTTGAATTGCATCTTAATTGTCAGGAACGATGACAAAATCTGACAGATGTTCTGTGGTGAGGTAGTTGCATTAATCCATATTCCATCTGGAGATCTAAAATATTATGTACCATTGAGATATATGCTGTATTTTTATATCCAAATTATTCTCTGATTAGGAATTTGAAGACCTTCACGTGCATGCCCTGAATGTTCTTTCAAACTGTTTGGAAGACATAGAGAGTATGGAACTCATCCAGACTACTGGTGGTCTTCAGAAGCTCCTGGCCTTTGCTGCTGAGTCAGAGAAGCCTGAGGTCCAGGAGAATGCTTCTAAGGCTATAGCAAGAGCTGCAAGGAATCGTAAGCACCCATCATTTTCAAAAACTGTTCAAAATTTCTTGAATCTTAGAATATTCCTTGAGTTGTTTGAATTGAAGCAAAAAGTGCTTTGAAAATCCTTGGACAGAATATAAACCTAGATGTTACCCACTAGCTGTGACTTGTAAACCTTGTGATAAAGGAAGCCATGGATTTTTTTAGGATGACTTATTTCCATTATTTTTGTTTTTTTGAAATTGAGAGAAATCCACAAAGATAGGACATGTAAAAAAGAATTAATGCATTTCAAGTAAGAGGGTATCTAGTTGATGATTTTATTTTCATAAGAAGACAAACAAGATTGAAATTGATAACAATGTGCTATAGTTTTTGAACGATTTACTATTTGTATGCTATCAAAAGTGTTAACTTTTTACCTACTTTGGTCAGCTAATAAAATGCATGTACTTCTCTTGAAATATGCTGATCAACTCATGGGATATACCCTTGGCTTGTATGATTGTATCCCATACATCTATATTAGAAACTAAACTATTATGTGGTGTATAGAATTCCACCTTCCAGTGAGCAGCGTATTCAAAAGTGACATTTTCTCATCTCTTACTTTAGCTGAGAATTGCAAGATTTTCCATGAGCAAGAGGGAGAGAAGACGTTGGTTTGTCTCCTAGAGATTGATAGTGCACCAGTCCAAGCAGCTACAGCACAGGCCCTTGCCATCATGGCAGAGAGCCCTCTGTAGACAGACGATTGCTGAATATGGTAGGTTACACAGACTCTGATGCAATGTACCGTGAGGTTATGATGTATTTGTAATGTTTTGATGACATGAATGTAAAGACTGTTGTGACTAATGATGTCGGTGAGAAATTGAACGTAAATTAGACATAATTGCATTGAAAGAATGATTAATTGATGGGCCCATTAAGAGATTAAGAGACTCTGGATATGATATATAACTGAAGAAAACACTTTTTACAAGTATGAAATAAGACAGAGAAATAGGGTAGAGGTACAGATGATTTGATGTACTGTATTGTTTCTTGTAGTATTAGTTTATGTGTAACCTGTGTACATGTACATATTCTATCATTCACTTTAATGTGGTTTTCAAGAATTGACCGATGGAAGCCATGAAATCTTAGCCCAACAGAACGTTTTAATTCAAATTTTGTTTTATGTTGAAGTTATATGTAGACAAAACTGCATCAAGAACAAGATTTAAAAGAATGGATTTTTCAATTTCATCCATTCTAGATGGCATAGCCCCTCTTGTCAAACTGCTCGGCAGTGAAAATGGAGACGTGGCTGAGAACAGCTCTCTCGCTCTGGCTAATCTCACATCGGCTACCGTCCAAAACTGTGTCGAGCTTGCCGAACGCAATGGCATCGAACCTCTGATTGGTCTCTTGAACTCATCTAGAGAGGGCGCCCAAGCCAATGCAGCTCAGGTCCTGACCAACATGGCGACAGACGAGATCTTGAGGGATGACATTCAGACCCGAGGAATCGTCGGAGCTCTTCTGACACCCCTACATTCCAGGTAAGGATAGATACATGTGTTGAGTTGATCTTAGTTACTTTTTTTCCTTCTCTTTTGAACAAGTCTGTCTTCTGATGTTACCATTTTCAAAATAAACAATGAAAAACACATAGGACTTACAATGTAAATGAGCACGATATATATCAGAGTTTCATATTCCATTCTCATCCTGAATTTTACAACAGAGGAGTTGAATGTAATCTTCATCTATACTCTCTGGTTACAAAGAATGTTAAAATTGATGACGGGTTGGGTATTTCAATAATTGACCAGCCAGCTAGGTCCTTCATCCTATTACCCAATTTAGGAGATGAATCAATATGGTGGTGTCTGGTTTGAAATTTGGAATGAGATTAATGGTCTCTTTGACAGAGTTCTACATTATATTTTGTCAAAGATAGAAGCAATAACATTATGCAGTTTGCTTTCATGTTTTCCATTAAATCTGTATTCACTGCAATGAGTTCAAAAACTGGCCCATGACTGTAAAAACCTTTTTCTTTCAAACATGAAACTTTTGTGAATCACAAAAATTCAAAGTTGTCATTTGTGATTCAGTTATGGAACTTATCCAAGTCTTAACTACATGTGAAATTTGCAAACATGTTATGCATGCACAATTTTGCGGTTTTATATTAATCTACATTTTACTTTTCTTGTAATTTTCCTCTTATCCAGCAATGCCAATGTCCAAACCAAAGCAGCAATGTCCCTAGCTGCTTTCGTCTGTGATACGGAATCAAGGAACCAGGTAAGAATAAAAGTCTCAGCAAACCATTCTTGAGTAGCATTGGAATATAATCAGACCTGTGTAGTGAGAGACCATTCAAAGAGAGGGAAGTAAGAAATGTGCTTCAATTAGAAACCGTTAAAATCAAGTATGACAGATTATTTGATCTAGATAGATAGATAGAAAGATAGCTTTTATTATCATTTTATCCCGGCTCATAGTGTGATGCAGTATATTGCAAGATTTTTTGCTATTATGTTTTAAATGCTTCATAATAGTGTGTTTATTAAAAGAAGGACTAAAACAGACATTGCTCTCCTTGTTGAAATGAAAGCTAGGCACACATGTTGAAAGTTAGATGCTACTCTACTGTTAGTTTCAGTTGAGAGGTCTAGGTGTTCACTATATAAAGGTGCACTATATAAACCCACAATATTATCATCATTATGCACATGCTAGTTTGTGTTCATATGAATCACATCTTTGTGTTCACATGTTACTTCACTGTGTTTTAATACAACTTGACTGTGTTCACTCAATTCATCTTGTTACAGTTGAGAGGTCTAGGCGGGTTGGGTCCTCTGCTGAAGCTTCTTCAGTCAAGTAATGATGATGTAAGAAGAGCTGCGTCTTGGGCCTTGGTTGTCTGCGCTAGTGATCCGGTCATCGCTACAGAACTCTGCAAGCTGGGGTAAGTTTATACCAATTGATTCCATTAATCTCTGTTCACCATTTTCATTCAAGGGGAAAGATACCACTTTGGTATTGAACCACAGTTAATCTGGTACCATAAACCACAAATTTGTGCTGTCCTTACATTTGAGTTTACTGCTGATATCAAAGTATAGCGACCTTATAGCAAACTATGCTTTTATTATGTACATTGGAGGATCATCCAGCTTTTGCTACTGCGTTATTTGATTCAGGTTTTAATCCTCAAAGATAAACAATAAACGGTTGTGATTTGGTTTTAGGTTAGGTTTAGGATTAGGAAGGTTAGGTGTAGATATTAGGAAATCTATCAGTATAAAAATTGACCACAAAGCAATTGGGCATGGAGCTATTGTCGTAAGATTGTTTTGTACAATCAGAATGGAAATGTAAATATTCATAACTTTAAAATGTACAACACTAAATATTGTTTATTATATTAGTTCATTTCAAAGTTATGCCCAGGGCTGTATCTGCTAATATATGTATTTTATGATTCGTATGAAGTTCTTGCCCGTTTTGTGGCCTGGACATCTTGTAGGAGATCCAGTAGTCTACCATCAGAAAGAATGAAATTGACCCTGCTCATAATGATGTGGGTGAAGAAAGGCTTTCTGGCTCTCAACAGGCAATATGTTCATTACTGACCCATATTTCTCTTCATTACTCTGTGGCTTGGACACCTGAAAAGAGATTCATCAGTTTTAACAGAAAGAATGGTTTCTGTGATGTAGCTGTGGAGAGGTTACTGGACAGCATGCTACCAACAGCCTGATGTGTTTCCTTGGAACTAATGATATCATTTGTAATTCCCAAAATGTGCCCTTTCCTATCTTCTGACTGTTTTCTGTTATAATCCATGTCTATCTCTCTTCATTTTTTTCAGTGGCTTAGACACCCTGAAGGAGATGTAGATATTAAGTGATGTAGCTTTGGAGAGGTTACTGGACATCATACTACCAACAGCCTGTGTTTCTTTGGAACCAATGATATAATTTGTGATTCCCAAAATGTTGCCCTTTCCCAGCTTCTGACGGTATTCTTTTATATGTCTCTTCTTTTCAGTGGCTTGGACACCCTAAAGGAGATCCAACAGTCTACGACTAGAAAGAACGGTTTTAGTGACGTAGCCCTTGAGAGATTACTGGACAGCATGCTACCAGCAAAGTACAGTCTCATGGCTTTCCTGGGTCCTAATGATATCATCTGTGATGGCTTCTATGATGCTGGCAAGGTAAACAGGGACTATTTTTTTAAAATCTCATCCCATTTTATAGAGGGTTCCCATGTTTGATGTAAACAGAAGCTCTAGAATGCTCTATCCTCTGTTGTTTTGTTAAAGATACTGGCCCAATTTCACTTAAAATGATTACTTATTTGTCTTTTATCCTTGTGAAATTAATATGCCATCTGGCAAGCAAACAGCTCAGTTGAACCTTCTTCTCCCCCCTCCCCCTTGTTTAATGTAGGCGAGTCAAATTGGTGTTGGGTAAGTCCTGTAGTGACTAGTGAATATTATTGTAGTGCAAACCTGTACATAATGCTGTTTTAATAATAGTCTTAGATAACGGAGGACGATTGTGTAGGGCTTTGTATCTTATTGACTGATGATAAATTAACGGATGATTAATTGGTTGATTGGTTGATCTCGTCCCCAGATCCGTCCAGAATCCAAGTTTGCCACCTTGGAGGAGTTGAGTGAACAAGAAGTGAACCAGAAGAAACCAATCCTCCTTGTCAACTGTGGAGCATCTAAGAGGTATGGACTACATCTTTCTTGCTTCCAGTATTCTATTTATCAAGAAAATGTATTAACAAAAACATATAAATTAGCTATATATGTCATGATGTATTACATATTTGTCAGTCAAATGAAATATATTGCATGCTTTATGTGATTTTATATACTCTTTAATGGTATATAGCACCTACATGTTTGTGTTATTTTAGTAGCAAAGGTGTAGTCTCTTATGAATTTTAAAAGCAAGCAAATCACTGTTACACTCATAGTTTAGAGAAGACAAACAAGAAAAAACTTAAAATTTCAATATCCTGTTGATACTGGAAGCATGTACATTTATGTACACGACTGATCGGCTCTATGGAAGGAAAGTCCACTATAAAAGTAGCTATATGTATGTTAGTGGATTTAGTATATTCTGGTTATAGTAAACCATGATACTGGAAACACTGAAATATTGAGAAGTATCCTAGAAGAAGACTATACAGTACACTTGCATATTATCTATCCATATACCATACTACACATCAATGTAGCTTATAGGTGAATATTATTTTTTGTATGAGAATTGTGTTTATAAAACAGCTATATATTAGTAGATTCTGGGCCCGTTGCACAAAACATGGAAACCTTGATTTTGATTGGCTGTTGAGCCCTGTTACCATGGTAGTTGCCATTGATGGCAAAGTTACCATCAATGGTAACTTTTATGCAACGGGGCCCTGGTAATACACTGTATTACTCAAGATTACCTCTATTTCGTATAGGATACACATGTACACATGTATAACCATGTTTGTATCTTATACACACAAACACATGCATATCCCAGATTATGTATATACATTATGTATAACACATCACATTATATATTAGTGCATGCTACACTCACTCACTGAACATTTGTTTCTCTGTATAGCCCACCTGTCACTCCTGCACCTACCATCCCGTCAGAACTAGACGTCAAACAGGAATCCAAGTCCAATATCAGATCATCAAAGTCATCTGTTAAAGGGTATGTATCATGGAACCGCAGCTACAGCTGGGCTAATATTTTGATGCTTTGTAATAACTTTGTATTAAGGGCAGTAGAGTATATATGCATATAGTAGTGGCGCTTTATGAATATAATTATTATTATTATTATTATGAATATGATTATTATTATCCCCTCGCCGACGAAGTCGGAGGGGATATAGTAACGCTGCCGTTTCCATTCAATAACTTTAGGAATGTTTGACAGATTTTAATGAAATTTGATATGAAGGTACATGGTATCAAAACACAGCCTAAGTTCGATTTCGGAGTATGTACGGCAAAGGTCACAGATCATTAAATATGCAAAAATTGCTAAATACAGGCCATTTGTACCCAGCGAGGGGATGCTACGCTTTGCGTTGACTTGTTGTTATTATTATTGTTATAATGTATTTAAAAGTTAAGTGCCATTGAGTAGAGTTTAATATACTATTCACCATCATTGCATGGTTGTGAATATTGTTGAATTTGTTTATTTATTTGTAAAAATAAAAATTCAGATAATTAAAGTCATCAGTCATTAAATTGGCATCGGTAAGGATTAAATGTACTATTTATCATATGGTACCTGGTTGTGAATATATTTAAATTGTCTAGTCATTTGTTGAAGTCTAACATCAGATCATCAAAATCATCCATATGATTTATGAAATACTTAAGTGATATCGATTAGGATTATTGATTAGGAACTTTATCAAATGTAGTCTTTGAATAATTGAAGTAGAATGTAGTAGCTGTCAATTAAGCTTTGTGTACGTAGATCCATGGTAGAGAAAAACAGGGAGACCATTATTTAGAATTCTAAATCCTCGCTCACATATGCTGCGGGACACAGCCAAGGTAAACTGGTGAGAACAAACCTCACATTAATGCATCTGATAATATAGAGTATAAGTGAGTTTCATCCCACTAACTGTTCATGGACATGTTAAAAAAAACCTGTTGAAGTTTTACCCCATCATATATGAACAAGCCTTAATTGAAAACAAACCTTTCAAAACCTCAAACTAGTTTTGAGAAGGTCATTTGCTCTTGGCCTTAGACCCCCTTTAATGCTGAGCCCTGCCTAAGGATTTGAGCTTTAATCTTTACACTAACGATCTTAACTTTTGTTTTTCAGGTCCAAGAGAGAGAGCAAGAAGGAGCGTGAGGAAAGAGAGCTTCGTGAGAGACTAGAAGCGGAGAGATTAGCTGAGCAGCAAGCATTGTTATCCCAGCAGCCACCTCAGTATGAAGCTCCTGCTGATCCTATCTTTGAAAGTTATATGAGTGATATGTTGAATGATGTCAGCTGTTTACCTACTACCAGGGAACAAGTCATCTCAATTGCACAGTGAGTATTCATCTGGTAATGTTACTCTTTCCTCTTCCTCCCCACATATATATGCATGCACGCAGATTTATAGACTCTGACCTATTATGGGCTTAACCTGTTTCTGTAAGCAACAGAATGGTACAACTCATCAATTAAAATGTGTCGAATTAATTTGGACTGAGGTATATATTCATAGGAATTATTCAATATTTGTACTTCCACACTACGTGTTAATTCTGTTCGTCATGATTGAATTGAACTTTGTTTCTCTGCATACCTATTGCTCATACCCATATTTTGATTCTGCAAGTGAAACAATTACATTACAAGGAGCCTGTCATAATATGGATAATTCAGCTTTACTCATAGAACCTTCCAGTAGCCCCGAATGATAGCAGAACTTAAGGAATATGGTTTTTTTATCATGGAAGGCATTTTCAGGTTCAGATTGCAATTGAGATTGATCAATATAACGCCCCAAAAGGCTTGATGCTTGGTGCTTTAATTGTTGGCATGAAAAGACGCATCAGGGGGGTGTTTCACAAAGACTAAGATCAACTTTAAGTTGGATTTAACTATGGCAGGCCGTTCATGCCACTGTTTGCTCTCACAATTTACTGGCATTGGTCTCTCAAAGGACATACAAATCATGGTCACAAATCTACAGAATTCAGAATGTTTTGATAATTCATTTTTAGGAAAAAATATTATCTAAAGATCATAATGTTGAGAGCAATCACTGGCATGAACGGCCTGCCATATTTAAGTCCAACTTAAAGTCAATCTTAGTCTTTGTGAAACACTCCCCTGGATTGCAAAATGAGTAGTACTTGAAAATCACATAGATAAGAAGTAAAACCACATAGCTAGGGTATGGAGCAGGTAAATACATGTATTACCTTGATTAGAATTAATATTACATAAACTCTCATTCATATATGTCAAATAAGAACTTTTAATTCACTGATATCACCAACTATTATGCCTTGTGCACTCCAGAAAGTCTTCATGCTGCTAAGTATGGCTAGTAAACCTACCATTGGTACCTCCCTAGCTGTTTAGAGTTGTACATTAGACAGTGCATAAAGACATACAAGACACCCTTATCTTCTTTCTGTTACTTTCCCAGATATGTGAACAACAAGATGGGTGGTCCTATTGAGAAGGGTGAGATGGCAAACTTCAGCTATGAACTGAGTCTGAGTCAACTGAAATATGAACTAAAGAGTAACATCATTCCTATTGGTAGGATTGATAGGGGTATCCACTGTCATAGAGCTCTACTCTTCAAGGTGAGTCTAAGTCAACTGAAATATGAACTAATTAAGAGTAACATCATTCCTATTGGTAGGATTGATAGGGGTATCCACTGTCATAGAGCGATCTACTCTTTAAGGTGAGTCAGAGGAAAAGTCCTTGCTTTTGGCTCTAGCCATTGGAAGCCCCTGAATTATATACCGGTAGTGTCCCTTAGATAAAACCCCTTGGAGAGAGTGCTTGAAAGGCTCTTCCACTGTAATAATTATAATCATAATACCAATATTTTCTTTATCTGCCAGTTAGCATGGCGCTTGCTCCAAAATAGAATATATAATCAGTTAAACTCTTTAGATGCAATGCAGGTGGTATATACTATAGTTATATTGACTGCTACGAGAGGACTAGCTGTTTCTATACGCTCAAGGGATAGTTGAATCCCCTGCAATCACCCCGAGGCGCGCCTGGGATTCAACTATCCCGCGGGCCAGTATAGAAACAGCTAGTCCTCGAGTATTAAAGCAGTCGATATGACTTTTATATGCCGAATTAAAACAAAAATCTACCAAGAATTCTTACCTTAGCCTTTTATTGAGTAAAAAATTTTTAAAACATCACAGAAAATCTGAAACACTGTCTGTTAATCTTCGCTGGAAAAATGACTGAAAGTTTCAATCATTTGGGAATCGCAGACAAAAAACACTGTATGGTGTCCGGGCTCGCACAAAGACAATTTTAACACGTAAACCAATGGGGATCGCAGTAAACCAATGGGGATCACAGGAGGATGAGGATGAGGATGAGGGTACAAATTTTTAACTATTCCCTGTGGGCTATTGCTATTCCCTGTGAGTGGGGGCATGGCTTGAAATCACGACTCCAATTTCGACCAATCAGATAGCTAGATTTCTAAAGTGAGGTATATAGAAAACATTATATACCTCACTTTAGAAATCTAGCCATCTGATTGGTCGAAATTGCGTGATAAGCTCTCACAGGGCATAGCAATAGCCCACAGGGCCTAGTTAAAAGTTTCTACCCTCATATCCTCATTATCCTGCGATTCCCATTGGTTTACTGCGATCCCCATTGGTTTGCGTGTTAAAATTGTCTACGTGCAAGCACGGACGCCATGCAGTGCTCTTTGTCTGCGATTCCCAAATGATTGAAACTTTCACTCAATTGGCGAAGATTAACAGACAGTGTTTCAGATTTTTGTGATGTTTTAACAAATTTTTACTCACTAAAAGGCTAAGGTAAGAATTCTTGGTAGATTTTTGTTTTAATTCGCATAAAAGTCATATCGACTGCTTTAATACTCGAGGACTAGCTGTTTCTATACTGGCTCGCGGGATAGTTGAATCCCTTGAGCGTATAGAAACAGCTAGTCCTCTCGTAGCAGTCGATATAACTATAATATTACATATTTCAAGAAGTAATTCCCAGTGTTCAGTCTATAGTCATTTAATGTGCACATAACATTGGCTAGTTTTTTCCAACTGTTGTCTGGTAAAGTCAGATTGATTGTTAGAAAGACTTGGTTGTAAGAACTGAATATCCATATTTCTTTATGATCACTTTATGAACAAAACATGATGCAGGAATGTTCTTACTCTGCATTGGATCATTCTTGTTTGTAACAATGATATCAAGTTACTCAAAAACATCTTGGAAATATCAATTTAGTTTCGAAAGATGTTTGATGGGAAGGAGGTACTGTAAAAATATGAGAAAGAGAGAAGTATTATGAAAGAGAAAGAGAAAGAGAGAAAGAGAGAGAGAGAGAGAGAGAGAGAGAGAGAAAGAGATGGAAGGGCAAGGGAGCTCTTAAGGAAGATTTAGAAAATTAGTAGATAGTCTGTGTTTTAGATCTTTAACCACTTGGCTACTGACCATATTGAGTTTCTGATTTCTATCTTGTGTTTTTGTCTCTATGAAGGCCCTTGCTGATCGGATTGGTGTCTCATGTTCGTTAGTGAGAGGCAATTATAACAGAGCTTGGAATGAGATTATGCTAACAGATGAAGAGGACTCGGTAAGTTACATGTTATTAAAGGCTTGTTCACATATGCTGTATATATATATATATATTGTAGAGGTGTTGTGGTCCAGTGAATAAGTTTCCGGACTGTGAACCACAAGGTACGGGGTTCAAATCCCTGCCACAGCACTAACATCCTTTGGCAAGACGTTGATCTGCATTTTCCACACTCCACCCAGATGAGTTAAATGGGTACCTGGTAGGATTATTCCTTGAAATGCACTGTACGCTGATAACAGCTGCCTGAGCTAAAGCCGGGGTAATAATTTCCAAAGCTCTCTGGAAGTGCATAGGGACATTATAATGTGATATGCGCTATACAATTTATTATTATTATGCTGTGATAAACCATGCCAGATTACCACGTTGCTTTTCAGGCATACTACGCTTAAAGAGAATGAGTATCTTTGCCCGGCTCAGATTCTAAACAAAATCCTGGATTAAGCTCATGCTGCAATCATAATTATAAACCTTTAGGTCAGTCAGGAATCCCATGACGTTTACAAGCCGATCCCCTCTCTGATTATCAAGATATTTATGATTGGAATTCAAAATGTCAAAAACCATTTTCCCAACGGTTTTAATAACACTACTGTCTATTGGGGAAAATGAGTGTGGTAAAACTGGTCACTCAAAGATTTTTACTTTTTTGAAGCACTTCATGATCATTTTGAAGCGCAATTTGTTTAGGTCTTCAATATTATTACACCATATCACATCCACTGATAGATAACACGTAGTGCCATGCATCTCAGATTTGTAAAAACTGGAAGCATTGTTAAACAGTGCACTTTAAAATGTTGTTTCTTATAACACACAGATATATAAGTGAGTATGTTTAGGACCTTTGTTGCACGCAGCCTGTAATTTTGTTTTTATCCCAACTCGCCATTCATGTATCACACTTGTAGTATTCCATGGTCTACTCTGACCTATGTGAAGTCTTTAGATGTGGGTACGTGCTAATTAAACCTTTACATGCCATGCAAACAATCTCCCTGTGCCAAATTGTATTTATCATGGGATAGATACACCAAAGGCATCAAAATTATTGAACCGTTTCCAATGCAAGATTGATATTTACTTGTGTTGAAATGGTTGTCATGGAGCTAATCAAGACAGGAATTTAGTGATTTTGCAAAGCCTTTGTGTTGCATAAAGCAATACCTCTCTCAGTTAGTGCAAATTAAATTGCATGTGTGGCAAACAATTGCTGTACGTGGAGAGAGGTGAAGAAAGCAACCAAAATGTGAATGTTGTCGTTTGATGTATCTGAAAGCAGGTGTATGCTCATTAGCATGCAGCCAGAGAAAATGCAACTTTACATTTATACAAGGGACGTTGTAATTGACTGAGCAGTAATGACATGCCTTACCAATGGATGCCAGTGAACAGATTTGGTATTGAACCCAGGACCTACCAGTCATATGACCACTGCTGTGTCCTCTGAACCAATACCATTCCTATCACAATCAAAATGGAGTAGCATTGTTCCTATTAAAAAAATTATTTAAAAAAAAAAGATCAGTTGTCTGAGGATTTTTTACAACAAGCATTGATTATGATAGAACAAGCACAGAGGTATCATGGTTTTGTGGATACGTCATCGGACTATTGATAAAAAAAAAATTTGAGCCCCAGGCTGTAACTGATGCCCCTAATAGCAAAATTTCAATCTACTTTTGCCTACGATCTACGTCGTTCCTATTAAAAAAATTATTTAAAAAAAAAAGATCAGTTGTCTGAGGATTTTTTACAACAAGCATTGATTATGATAGAAGAAGCACAGAGGTATCATGGTTTTGTGGATACGTCATCGGACTATTGATAAAAAAAAATTTGAGCCCCAGGCTGTGACTGATGCCCCTAATAGCAAAATTTCAATCTACTTTTGCCTCTCTCCATCCAGGTGTAAGAAATGGGTGCCTGTTAGGAAGTTTTTCCTTCAAACAGCCCCTGAGGGCATTGAAGCTTATATGAATGTAGCTATTCTTCTTCTTGTACTTCTTCTTTGTCTTCTCATCTTCTTCTTCTTCTTCTTCTCGTCTTCTTCTTCTTCTTCTTCTTCTTCTTCTTCTTCTTCTTCTCCTTCTTCTTCTCCTTCTCCTTCTCCTTCTTCTTCTTCTTCTTCTTCTTCTTCTTCTTCTCCTTCTCCTTCTCCTTCTTCTTCTTCTTCTTCTTCTTCTTCTTCTTCTTCTTCTTCTTCTTCTCCTTCTCCTTCTTCTTCTTCTTCTTCTTCTTCTTCTCCTTCTCCTTCTCCTTCTCCTTCTTCTTCTTCTTCTTCTTCTTCTTCTTCTCCTTCTTCTTCTTCTTCTTCTTCTTCTTCTTCTTCTTCTCCTTCTCCTTCTCCTTCTTCTTCTTCTTCTTCTTCTTCTTCTTCTTCTTCTTCTTCTTCTTCTTCTTCTCATTCTCCTTCTTTTGCTTCTCCTCCTCCTCCTCCTCCTCCTCCTCCTCCTCCTCCTCCTTCTTCGTCTTCTTTCTGTTTGTTTACCTTCTCAAATTAGATATCTGAGCAGTAGGAATTTTGATTTAATTATCATTGCAAAGAAATTAAATCATATTACAGAAATAATGAAGATTGTCATGCTAAAGTTTTGTTTAAAATGATTCACTTTCAATGAAATGGCTAGTAAGCAAATATTAACCGACTACGAGGGTAATGGTACAAACGATCACCGAGGCGATGATAGTTTGTATCCATTGCCCGAGTAAAGGAGGTTAATATTTGTTTTATATCCCACATCGGCATCGGCGCCTTTGAATGTGTCTTACAGATAAATGGCGCTATACAAATGCTGTTCATCATCAATAAAGTCTATTTAAAGTGAATTTTACATACCGTAAGTAAAAGAACTAGGTCGCTCGCGGCGTTCTGATTCTGCAGACAGTTTAGCTTCAGCAGATATCGGTAGATATCGATATCATTTTGCGTAACCTACTTTGCTATGCTTATTCAATGGGCAAGTGGGGTAGCAGCAAAAAAATACTATACAAAAGTACTATCACCCCTGTACCTCACGGCTATGAAGTGATAGTAAATCTATCATTGATCATGTGACCTCGTTTAGACCAATCACATCGCAAGATTCTTAGTATGCGGGATATAATACCTTCTATTATGATGCTTTGAGCAGATTTGTCTCATTTGATCGAAATATGAAAATTCTCTTGTAGAAAAGTTAATTTTTATTTGACTGTTTTTTTTTCTCCACAGCAAGAGAACCCCAAGTTTCCTCCTAAGGCCTACATTGTTGATCTTGTCCATCAGCCTGGAAGACTGATGCGTTCAGACTCCAATGATGCAGTTAATTACCAGAAGATTTGAAACGATAATGTAAACGTCAGAGGCCTTTGTTTTTAAACCTGTTTTGGTTCATCAACCTGGAAGACTGATGCATTCCGACTGCAATAATGCCGTTATTTCCCAGAAGATTTGAAACTATAATGTAAACGTCAAAGGCCTTTAAGTTTAATCCTGTTTTGGTTTATCAACCTGCAAGACTCTTGCATTCACACTCAAATGATACAATTGATAACTATAATATTTGAAACGATAAAGTAAACGTCAAAGGCCTTCAGGCATGGTTCACCATTATAGTAGACCAATTTATTCATCTCTAATGATACAGTTAATTACCAGAATATTTGAAACGATAAAGTAAACGTCAAATGCCTTTATTCATGGTTCACCATTCTATAAGATTTATGCTTTCATGCTCTAATTCTGCAGTTAAATAGCAGAAAATTTGAATTGATAATGTAAAATTACAGCTCTCATTATTAATCCTTTTTAACATGGTTGATAAGTGTTGAAGACTGATATGTTCAGCAGTCAAATTGCATGAAAGCTACAACAAGGAGGGCCCCGAAGTAAATGTCCAAGGTCTTTATATTTTAATCCTGTGAACATGTTCATCGATCTGGAAGACTGATGCATTCAGGCTCTCATAATATAGTCAATTTAGCAGAAGATTTGAAACGACAATGTAAACGTTGAATGCATTCATTTTAAATTGTTGTTCATGGGTAATCAACCTGGAAGACTGGTGACTCATCTACAAGAGTCAAGACAGCTATCAATATATAAATGTCAATATATACGATTTCTCACACCCCATGGTAGCCTGGGGAGGCCATGTTATGTTTGGGCATTGTTGTTAACGAGAATTTATCAAAACTTTTCTCAAGTACACTTTTATGGAAGCACTCACTCATAAAAATACAATGAAGTGACTAGAATGGGGAAGGTCAGGTCAAGTAACAGGTTTTCTTTGTCATAATGTGTAAAATTCTTGTCAATGTATAACTTCACAGTCATTGGATTGCAACTAAACTGTGATTAAATATGGATATGTATGTAGAGATTTACCTGTATGATGCCACCAAGTTAGTTCATTGAGACAAACATTTAATGAGACAACCATTTCTATGATTTTTCTTTCTTTCTTTCTTTCTTTTTCTTCATCAGTCATTGTGATACATGTATATTGTTCCATGAAATTGAACTGCACAATTCCCAAGCCCACTTTGAATGAGAAGAAATTACCATGTCCTCTACGGTATTTAAAAAAAAGAGTAAATGCAATATCAAACATTAATTAGGTGTTTCAAACTGCCTCTTGTAGTAAAAGAGTTGAGGATATTTGTTCTTCTGTATGTTCATATGTTCCTATATTTGATAAGAGTAAATTAGACAATGAGTAATACAATATAACTGTAAGTAAAACTGAATTTACTGTTGAAGTATATCAATCTTAAAGCCCCTCTGCACTAGTTTGGCCAGGAGGGATTAGAGGGATTAGCGTGGTCACTGACAGGTGGTTATCTCATCAACTCAGCTCTCAATTAACATCAGAAAAAGAGGATCATGAGAGACCAACAGGCACTGCTTAGGCATTGTTTTCTATATAGAGGGAGCAAGTAGCTACAAGTAGTGCAGTGGGGCTTTAATATGATGTGACTCAACTTTCTGGGAATATTCTGGATATACTGTACATGATACCACTATGCTGTTTGAGGATGACCATCAACGTCATTTGTTTACATTACTACATGTACAGTGAACACCTACCCAACCTTGTGAACCATGTATTACCAATCTGTGTTAAATAGACATAGCCTTTCTAACTCTTATTTGTCTTCTACACAATTTCTCTAAGTATCTATGATGATATGTATGCAAACTATGCTATGTATGTATTTGTCATATTCATTTACATTTTTTTCAAATACTTCACATTTTTCCGTCCTCTATTACTTGTCTTCACATTCATCATATGCAATTTTATTCTACTTGTAAAACAATTTATGCCTTACATACTCGCATTTTCCAAAATCCATCCATCCCATGTTTATATGACCAGTTTTGTTATATTCTGTGTTTGCATTATAACGTATATGTATTTGTGTTGTTTCCTCAAGAATAAGAAAATCAAATTTTTCCTATCCTGTATCAAAAGTCATTCCAGCCAGGCACACTCACACTGTATCAACATTTTGTTCCCTTGGAATGTTTGTTTTCTTGTAAGTAAAGAATATATTGCCTAGCTTCTATTGTGTGTGAAAATGATCTTTACTTAACTTCTAAGGCTTCATTCAGACGTTATGCAGTAAACCACCTTTAGAAATGTCATGGCAAAATCTGTTGATATTACGTGTTAATAAATGGCAAGTGTTTTAAAGGTACTATGTCCCATTTGCAGGCCAAAAAAATGAAAAGGTTCAATTCCAACTGCATTAAAGACAATACTACTTTAGAACTTCCCTCAAAACGAAAGGGCTTGAAGATGGCTTTTAGTGGGAAAATAACGACCATTAGTTGTCGAATCGACTTAAGTGATTGCAATCACCTAAGTAACAGTCTGATTTTTAGACCCTTTTACCGAATGGTTGTACGTTTTGTGCTGCACAAAGATTCAATCAGTTTAATTTTGGCCATTACACATAGTGGGTTATTGATGTAGACAAATGCTCATGTATCTTTTAGCTCATTTAATAATAATAATAGTGAAAACTTATAGAGCGCACACACCGTCCAGGGACGCTCATGGCGCTAGCTCACCAACAGTTCTCTTTAGTACAAGTAAAGTAAATGTTTATTTGATAATAGAGATATATCATCAGAAATTCAAAAACTCTAACAACAACAAAAAAATTTGCAACGCCCATTTCAATTCTCATTTCAATACCAAAGATAAAAGATGTCAGTCAGTCACCCAATAATGTCTGACAGTGAAGTCTAGAAGGTAACCAGGTTTCCTTGCATAATTTGAATACTAGGACACCGCTAATGTTTAAATTTCACAGATAGGACATACATGACATATTCATAATTCCTGCAAAGTTCTACAGAATTTGATGTTGGCTGCAAAAGGGACAAAGTATCTTTAAGATACAGAAATATGAAGTGCTTTATACTTGATATACTCAATTTAGTTGTAATATTTTTTAGGCACTGTACCACATTATGTTTGAATGAAGCTGAATGATTTCTTTTGTCTCCAAAGAGATGTTATTATAATATTTCTATATTTGTATATATGTATGCACCTTGACAAATAATAAAGTATATTGTACAAAAGTTTATACACCTGTATGTGTTTTCATGGTAATATTTTAGGTGTTTCATACCAAGAAAAAAAAGGGGCGGATCCAGCCGGCGGCAAGGGAGGGGGCCTAAAAAGGGGCCCACTTCATGCGAAAATTTGAAAATCGTGCCGGTCGATTTTTCGCTCAGTGGGGGGTAGGTAGTGGGCAATAAAAAAAAAAATGTTGGCACCCGAAAAAAAAATTTCCCTCCTGGATGGGTAATTTTTTTCCACCGCCCCTTGGGCGCCAGGGGTAGTGAGCACAATTTTTTTTCCCTATGGGAAGGGTGATTTTTTTCCACCGCCACCCCCCCTCTTGGGCGCCAGGAGGAGGCCCATCTTCTTTTTTTCAAAAAAGGGTGTTTTTACCTGTTTTTTTGCTAGGGAGGGCCCGGCCCCCTCCCTGGATCCACCACTGACCTTGCTCCCTGCACCATTTATATTTTAAAGGGACTTGGTAACATTGTTCAGATGAGAGAAAATGGTGCTAAGGTAGTGACTTCAATGCTAGATGTACAATTAAAGTTAATCTGAAAGTTTGAATAAAAACAGACCATTATTAATGATAAAAATTGGGAAAAACTGATCTGATCAATTCATTAATTCTCCCAACTATATTATTATAATTTAATTAAATTTTAGGTGAATGTAATTCGCCACAAAGCAATGAATATGCTCTATATACCATTCCAAACATTTAAGTGTTGACAGATTTTTTAAAGCCTGTTTTATGTCTTATTTTCACGGTTGGGAAAATTCAAAAATTGGTTGGGAGAATTTACTGTTAGAGGGAGTTGCACAGTGACGCCTTCAAAGAAAACCATACATATCTTTGTGGTTTGAGAATTTTTTCAGGATTGTTTGCATGTTAGAGGGTTAGTACAGTAGAAGGAATATAATAAGTAACCTTTTTATACACAAATTACGCAGTATTTTTTCATCAACCTTCAACAATGTTACCAGACTGTGTTTTGTGTTTAAATTTTTGTTGATTTGCAGATTAAAATAGTAACACTAATTGATAAAAGTGATGATGTTGATAATAATGAAGTTAATGTAATGATAATGATAACAGTAATAGTAATAATAAATATAAATAATGATAATAATGATAATGTTAATAATGATAATAATAATAATAACGACAATGATAATAACAATAACAATAATTAAATAAATGATAATAATAATGATAATAATAATGATAAGAGTAATAATAATAATAATAGGTCCATTTATAAAGCACAGCTACTATGTGGATATACATTACTCTATACTGCGCTTAATATAAAGTATCATATTTATTTCAATTACCCCGGCTGAAGCTGAGCTTTAGTCGCGCTAAAGCATTCAAGGATTTTTGTTCGCCTACCGGGTACCCATTTACTTCTCCTGGGTGGAGTGCGGCAAATATAGATTAATTTCTTGCCAAAGAACGTTGGTGTCGTGGTGGAACGTGAATCGTGAACCATGCGATCCACAGTCCGGTGACTTTATAATAAAGTTTAATAACAATAAGAATAATCGAAAATAATATCGCTAGTGATATTCGTTTGTCTCGCAATGTGGTCAATAAGGGATCTAAAAGATCACGACGTTTCGTGCGCCGCTGAAACACTTCGTCAGGTGATAACAAACTAATGCTCTTTTAGATCCCTTATTGACCACATTGCGAGACTGGCGAGTAATATATTTAGCATTAATAAGAATAATAATGATAATAACAGAAGAAGACATACGAGGAAAAACTTTATGTAATTAATTTATTAATGATAACAACAGTAATTTAATATCACTATTATTTGTTACAAGTTACTTGAATTACGGTTGTGCTACGTACTTGCTACGTACTTGTCGAAGGCGGCCCTCCCGGGGGCAGGGGACACAGTGCCCCCTACTTTTTCAAGTACCCCAAAAGTGCGTCTTTTTACATAGGAAAAGTGCCGCTTTAACTTTGTAAGAAGTGCCCCTTTTTACATGGGAAAAGTGCCCCTTTTACTTTTAAAATTGCCCCTTTTACTTTGAAAATTGCACCTATTACTTTGTAAAAGTACCCCTTTTTACCTCTAATAAGTGCCCATTTTTTGACACGTGCCCCTTTTCCTTCGACAAGTTCCCATTTTCCTTTTTTAGTGGAAAATTGACATGTCTCTTCAAGGGCGTCTCAAAAAGGGCCATACCCGGGGTAATTTCTGCCAGTTTTTATTTTTCTATAATACAGTGATACTTCGTTTTGATTTAGGAAACTATTTGACGGGGTTCGGGGCTGGAGGTAAACCCGACGGCCAGGTGCAGGTTGCATTGGTTGACAATATCTTTTGTTCAATGACTATATATTATTAAGATGTCATTAGCTAAAAGATCAATTTTTATAGGTTTTAATTTAGTAGTGACACTTTGGGGACAGAATCGGTGTGCGATGGGATGTGACTCAGCCTTGTGTTAATTGCATATTCACGGGAACAGTTCATTTAGAATTTGATGAGCCTTGTAATTGTCGACATAGTTGAAGATATTTCCCCCTTTCATAATTCATTCTTTCTATCTTTCCTTCTTTTTTCGTTCTGTGTTCCACTTTCTTTCTTAGAAGTTTGTGAGCTTTAAAAATTCCTTTCGGCATAGATTTTTTTGTTCTTCTTCCCTTCTTTTTTTCCCCTCTTTCTTTCTAAGAATGTTGTGAGCTTTTTGTAATTGTCAACAAAGTGGAGGATTTACCTTCTTTGATTTGAAGTTGAAGATTTTCTTTCTTTTTTCTTCTTCCTTTTTTAGAATTTGTGAGTTTTTTTTTTTTTTAATAGTTTTTAAAATGATAATTATTATCGGTACAATAAAGTTAAAGATTTTTAAAATATTTTTTGTACGAGTCTTTCTTTCTTCCTTTCTTTCTTTCTTTCTTTCTCAGAATTGTATGAGTAATCTCGATGTATGGACCTTGGCAGGGGGGCAAAAATCCACGCACTTGCAATGGCATTTAAAATTATGGCAAGAAATTACCAATTTTGTGGGGGGATCGGTGTTCCTTTACTCTATCCAAATTCAAACTGATTGAAATAAGATCCTGACGTAACATATTTATTATTAGTAAAAAAAAATACACAAAATGTATAGAAGCATGCTAGAAAACAAAACCTCAACAAACGAACATACAAATTAGCTAGGCAATCATATCGAAACAAAACTGTCCATATCGCATTACACTCCAATGTTGCCATCTTTAAAAAAAGAGTAAAGCTTGGTAAATAGAAACCTCAACAAAAGAAAGGAATATTATATTAAAAAAACAACTTATAATACCAAGAAATAATGTCAGAAGTAATGTTAATAATTAAAACAAGCCGGATATATCAGGATAATTATAAACCATTGGGAAGCAAAACAGAATAAGAGAAGCATAAAACCTCTGTAGCTGAGCAAATATTATTAAAACAAACCACTGTCTATAGGCCAATATTATTTTGATATTTGTTATTTGGCCCATTTATTTTAGTGTCAGTAACAATCCCGATATATACACATCATATCGTAATGTTAGGAACCGATGTAAAAGCCTCGGATTGTATTATATATTATCACAGAGTTTTCAATATTCAATTCAATAAACACTTATTTCTTTCACAAAATCAAAATGTACATATCATGAAATATAATTATACAATGTAGGCCTATGAAGGAGGCGAAATTCGAGTAAAAGCACGGGGCTTTTGGTGGAGTCGCCATAACGAAACAGCCAATACATGAATAGTTACATTACATAACGATAAATGATGAAATGAAAATCCTGTACTCTATAGGGCCTATGATATTGACATAATCATATAGGATAGGTTTTAACAAGGATTAAAAAGGATGAACTTTAATATAAAGTATTATAGAGGCTCATTTATAGGCCATATCCTATATAAAAGTAAAGGATAGAGTGAAAATTATGAATGATGAATTCAAAATAAACACGCGTGTATACACTATTTACCATCTCGTGATAGGAAAAGTTGATGTGCCCCCACCCCATAAAAAAAACAGTCCGGGCAATAACCAATCGAATATTAAAGCTAGGATACAAATTAAATAGGCAGGCGGGCTTAACAATTTTGACAAACTGACAGTTGGTGGCCGCGCGTCAATTATTAGGGTGGAAACAATTTAGCCTATATGTTTACGGTGGAAAAGGTAGGAGAGCCAACCGACCCTAATTCCATTCGACAAAGGGCCCGCTCTTGCCGCCCCTCCCCTTTTATCGATCCTCAAAAATTAAAACCAAACAGGTAATATTTTGAGTATATCTATGTAAGATGTAGCCTCCAATGAGGGGGTTAGATTTGTTCCTTGTCCTTGAATACACCTTTGCTAATTAAGGCGGGATGAGGTTTGGGGCTGGGGCTGGGAAAGGGGGCTCCGGGAGAAGGCCACTACATTTATAGCCCGTGTTTTGCGCGACCCGTCGGCTAGCTGCGATACTACTAATCAGTAATATGCGTTCGTGACATATTATATAGAGATCTATATGGGTTCGTAAGTAAGTACGCGCACGCAATGTTTGAATTTGATTCGTAGTATACTGATTCGTAGTATACTACGCGATCTCTAGCTAGCTAGCTAGCTAATTTAACCGTATGGTTAGTTTACGTCGGTACACGTTGGAGCGTACTACCGGTACGTGTGCATGTATTATGCAGTGGTGGTCAAACAATACCCGGCCTAATTGACTTTTCTAAGTGTTTTCATACTAGTCTAGTTTTCAGAGTGATAAAGACAAAGCAGATAACTGATAATCAAATAGAATTGATTCAGTATACTTTTAAAAGATGGAGAGAAAGGGAGATCGAAAATGGACTTTGAACGACACGATTGTTTGCTCAATTGATTAGATGCCCGGTTATCCCTGTTTGCCGTTCCTTAGGTGAGCTACAAAGGCCCTTGGCATGCACGGCACCGCCGTGTCTGATCCTGACGACTCACGGCGAGCTGGCGGCTCAGCACATCACTCGCATGGGACTAGGCCGCATAGTTGGCACGATCAGTTGGGCACTTCCAATTCAGGCAAAGGCCTTTCCGAATCGCCTTCATATTCATACGGCGGCAAGACAAGGACTAATTTGTGGTTTAGAAGAAGACCAATAATGAACTGGGCATCAGTCATGACTATTTGGAAACGTTTTAGGGTGATCTTTGTGATTGTTGGTGTGCTGTGCATCATTCTTGGTAAGCTATTTTTTTAATTTAATCATGTCTTCAAATCAATGCATTTTATCAACTGACGTTGGTAGTCTGTGTAGAATAGTTGATGAATTAGTTAATGTTAATGAAGTAGACTATTTTTTTGGGGGTAGATTTAGACATGTAGACATGTAGTCTAGATTCTACATTGTTTACTTTACATGTGCATGTACCTAGGCCTACTATGTAGATCTAGACCTCGTATGAATGATGTACAACTACAATGTACGTTTTTTATGTACATCATCTTGATCTAATGACAGTCATAATGTAACTGTAGTCTGTACAGTGTAACGTATATTAAGTATAGATGTTGAAAATGGGCCAACTCGGCATCACGTGGCAATCATAACTAAGGTAAGGGCTGTCAACCCTCCCGCATTTGGAGGGAGTCTCACGCCACCACGCCGTCCCACCACGCCATCCCACCACGCCCTTCCACCCGCTCTCCCGCAATTGGAGTAAAAATTGTTTTGCTCATAGTCAGGTGGCTTAGTGAAATTATCGTTACTTGCTGGAAAAAAGCACCATTTTTGGTACAGGGCTTCCTTAGGACCTACTAAACGATATTAGGCTAGGAGCCCCCTGCAAAAATTTCAATTTAATGGTGTGGGGGCGGGGGCATCTTTTTGGAGCCCCCAAATGATTTTATAACATTGATTTGTTGTTGTACAAATGCCGTTTTTGACACAGGGCTTCCTTAGGACCTACTGAAGGATATTAGGGTAGGAGCCCCCGGCAAGAATATCATATACGGGTGTGAGGCAGGGTCTGATGTCAGGGTCTAAGCTTCACATCCATAGCCTACATTCAAGATTTATATTTTTGTATCCATCTATCACAAACATGTACATTAAAGTACATCAAAATTCTTAATATACATGTATGACAGCAACATATACATGTTCTAATCTGTAATAAAAAAAATAAAAAAGATAATATGTTCAGCATTTTCTTTGAATTCCATCAAAATTCTGTGATATTACTATCAAGTAATTGTAATTCAAACAAGCTATGAAGAAAAGACTTCATATTTGTAATGTATCTTTGTTCACAAACACTTAGAGCATAAGAAATGTTCTTTGACAAAATATGATGTGCTGAGTGTGCCCCTGTGTTTCAAACAAGTTTAAATAAAAGTTTTCAAGTTCAAGTTAATCTTCTTCATTAATTTCTATTTATAAACATTTAGCAATGTTGAATGGTATGGATGAAATAAATGAGAAAAGAAGCATGACTGCACATGTTAGATGGGTAAAAGGAATAAAAATGGTAATATAGTGTGTATTGAATGTAATTCAATTTGTTTTCTTTATTAAAGTAATATTTGTATTGATTTACCTCATAAATTAACACAGAGGATATTAAGTGATGGTCAGGGGATCTAATTGGGTTCTAAAACACTCTAATTGTCACTGATTTAAGTTAAAATTGTTCACATTTAACAAATTTTGACGAAAATTCTTCATTTCAATGTATTTTCCCATAGGGAAAAGTTGTCCCGTACGTCACGTGTCCCGTACGTCACATACACACATTTACATGTATGTTTTGGTATATTACATAACAACGAAAGGTCAGAAAAATATGGTCATAATTGTGATTAATGCTTGATTCCATAATGAATTAAGATATCAATACCATAAATCTCATAACTTTATAAATTCAGAGAACTTTTACGATGAACTTATTTTTGAAAAAGTCAGAAATTCTCTGGTCCCGTACGTCACGCAGCACATTAATTACATTAAAAATTAATTTAAGAATTGGCCAGAACTAAAACTTTCCACAAATGAACTAGCCTATAATAGCCACCGACTCATACCAAAAGATAGCCATATAAATAATTTCATTCATTGTTATTTCTTTTAAAGTCTCTGAATGTCCCGTACGTCGCAATCCAAATAGCTTGGACCTGCCCTGCAATATTTAACGTGTCTATTAATAAAGGTATTTTTCCTGACAAGTTGAAAGTTGCAAAAGTTATTCCTATATTTAAGAAGGGTCAATCTAACCTGTATTCAAATTATAGGCCCATTTCTCTTCTTCCTATATTTTCAAAGATTCTTGAGAAATGCATGTACAATCGACTTGTCTCTTTCATTGAAAGATTTCAGTTGCTTTTCAGTAATCAATTTGGTTTTAGGTCTAAACACTCAACCTCTTCTGCTCTTATTGAATTCATTCATAGTACCATCACAAGAGCTATGGATGCCAAAGATATTTCTATCGGTGTGTTTTTGGACCTTTCAAAGGCCTTTGATTGTTTAAATCATGAAATATTATTAGCAAAACTATTTTGTTTAGGCATCAGGGGTATCCCTTTAAAATGGTTTCAGAGCTATTTAGATGACCGAAAACAATTCACTGTTTACAATAATAACCAATCTGATATGCAAAATATTTCATGCGGAATTCCGCAAGGGTCAATTTTAGGCCCCCTTCTTTTTCTAATATATATAAATGATATTCATAAATCTTCTTCCAAACTCAGTTACACTGTATGTCCTCTTCGCAGATGACACTACTATTTCTCTATCAAACAAAGATGAAGTAACACTTATTCAAACTCTAAACCACGAACTAGAACATGTCGCCCATTGGCTCAAAGTTAACAAGTTACTACTAAATGCAAACAAAACTCATGATGATTTCCACCAAAAGAAATATTGATATTTCCAACTATAAGGTATATCTAAATGGCTCTGAAATCACAATAGTATCTAACACAAAATTTCTAGGAATTCTAATTGACGACAAATTGCGTTGGCATGACCATGTAAATTATATATGTACAACAATCTCACGTAATATTGGTGTTATGAACAAACTTAACTACCTGCCTAAAAATGTTTTGTTATCTCTGTACTATACACTAATTTATCCTTTTCTTATATATTGCAATATTGTCTGGGCCTCGGCTTCTCAGGAAAAAGTGTTGAGAGTATACATGTATAGATTGCAAAAAAGAGCAGTGAGGGTAATTTGTAAAATGCCCTTCCTTGCCTCAACTAAGCCTTTATTTACTCAATTAAAACTTTTGAATGTATTCAATTTGTATAAATTTAGACTTGCTATATTTATGTTTTCTTGTCAGAGACAAATCTTGCCATTATACCTAACACACTATTTTTCCATTAACTCTGCAATCCACTCCCAATGTAATAGATCACATGCAGATTTCCACATTCCTTACGCAAGTACGTCAGTTTCTCAAAAAACCATTTACTGTGCAGGTCCCAAACTATGGAATGCATTGCCTCCAAACCTTAAATCTGCATGCTCTTACAACATTTTCAAGAGACAATACAAAGAAAGGCTTTTACATGTACAATCTTATTCTCAGTGAGTCACCTGTTGTTCGTTGTTTATTTCAATGTTATTGTTAAGCGCTGGTTCGTCTGGGTTTTATTCAATGGGCCATGTTCGTAGTGTATTCAAGTTCATTAATTCATTTGCGAGACTGGTCTATTACTTGTATTTCTTATATAACATGCTTGGGTCTAATTTCATTCTATGTATTAACGCTATTTCTCATCTTGCCTTTCTCTCCCTGAATTTTTCTTCCTCCCTCTTCGCTCCCTCTCTGTCTGTCGGTCTCTCTCTCCCTCTCCCTTCCTCTCTCTCTCTCTCTCTCTCTCGTTCCTCCATGACCCAGCTGTTTATGTTCTCTCTCTCCCTCTTGTTGTTGTACATGCAACAATTTTTAAAGCAATTTATACATTACAATGGGGTCGAATTTACAAGATCTTTAAATAGATCTTTAATCTGATCCCCACACAATTTATGTTACCTGTGCTTTCAACTCCTGATTTTACTATGCCTATCTTTTTGTATTATATTGTCATATGCGTTCATACGCAATTTTATGTATCTGTTTTTATATATTGAGTGAATAAACGAATTGAATTGAATTGAATTGAATTGAATTAAACAAATTGAATTAAATTGATGGTAATGCTGATGAGGCTACCGGTACTTACTGTACATGTACATGTACATGTAGCTCCTTATTGGCATGGATGTTGATTGAAGTCATGGAACCCCTATTAAACTCAAAGAATTATTCCCCCCCCCCCACCCTCCTGTGATTTGTACTCTTTAATTGGTATGGATTTGATAGCATCCTGGTCTTCCTGGACCTACTGGTATTCTCCCATGGACAATTGTATTGCATTGTACAGTAGTGTAAGAAAAGGGGTGAAGGAGGGGATTTTATTAATAGGGATGGGCTGAATTTGTGAAAGCGCTGAGGATGGTTTAAACTACCCAACCCCCATAAAGGAAAGTAAATAGAATTAACGAATAAGATTAATTCGATAAATACACTGTATATAATGAATGGAGCATGTAAGTACTTCCACAAACACAGGAACTCAAACCATTTGAACTCTTTTTTAGAAATTCTTGTCAAGACTTTTCTTGCTCAATGTGTTTTGAGTTTTGAATTACATGTACATGTCATATCAAGGCCTGTACAGAATTTAACTTGGAGGTATTGTCAGGTCATGTTTGAGTGCATTTGAGTGCAGGGAAAAAATTAATATTTATTTTTCGGGGGCTACTTTTCAAGCTTGTCTGCGTAATAATAACACTCTAAAATTTGTTTTGCATTGAACTCTGCAAATTTACAGGGGCTCTTTTCTGATTTTCGGGGGCTCTTTGGGGCATTTCGGGGGCAAATTCGCCCTGAGCCCCCATGTATTTTTTTCACTGTTTGAGTGTACATGATCTACATGTACTACTGACAGTTTGTTTTTATTACCTTTTTTGTGGGGTGTAAAATCTTTGTTTTTAAACTTTCTTGATCATGATAAAACTACACACACATGTACAGTATATGAAGCTGATAGGGCTTCACAGTTCACATAACTTCTTTCATTATAGGGCTTCTCAATTTATTTTTCTTCTTAAAGCCCAAGTCCACTCCAATTTTCAAAAATTATAACATGTTGTAAATAAATCAAAGGTTAAAACTGCCAAATATCACGGGCGTACTTCAATCAGGTGATTTTTAAGAGCGATTTTTGTTTCGGGTATTTCGAGCAAAACATTTATGTTGCTGTACGGATGTGACGTATGCTCCTCAAAACGAAAGTGACAGCGGTATACATTCTGACAATAGGCTATTTTCGTAGTGTAACCAAATTTAATGCATACGTCTTTGTGAATGCCTCTATACAAACTATTTCATTCACCTGATAAGAATAATAGTGTTTCATTATTCTTATCAGGTGAATGAAATAGTTTGTATCGAGGCACTTCACAAAGACGTATGCATTAAATTTGGTTACATTACGAATCTGTGTTGTGAGGACCCTACGTCACAACCGACTCGATCATTAACTTGTTTTTGCTCATAAAAAAAATTATTAAAAATAAATCTGAGCACCATTTTCCAAAACCAAGTTATATTTGGGCTTTTTAGATTTTTGTCTATCTAATCAGCTCAACTTTTCAGTGGAGTGGACTTGTACTTTAAGTGTGAATGCATAAGCCTAAAGTTAGGGTTTGGATTTGAGAACCCATAATGACCAGGGGTGCCCTTTGATGTCAAGCCTTGGTATTCTACAACCTGCATGTGGATATAAAATCATATGAAACATCTCAAATAGTTAGAGAAACCTATTTTGGAGATTGGTTCCCTCTCAGAGAAGGGAAGGTATGGTAGAGTGGTTTAAACACCTGATGGGAGATGCGAGGGTTGTAGGATTGATTCCCGGCACTGTACACTTAGGCCAAATTAAAAAAAAAAATGTTTAATAGCATCCTGCCTTTTTGAGAAATAGGAAGGAGGAGGCCCTTTTTTTTCCTTTTTTTTTCTTCAAAATGGCCACTCCGTACATTTTCCCAGACAGTCGGGCTATTTTTCAAGACGGCCGCCGGCATTTTTTTTTGTTTTTTTGTTTCAAATCAGAAATAGATCGTTTTATCAGTGTTTTTCATGTTTTTTTTCTTTAATTTTTTTTAAATTTTTTTTTTAATTAAAAAAAAAAAGAAAAAAAAAAGGAGGCGGCCCCCAAAAAGGAAGTGGGCGGGGACGCTAAACATGTATATATTTTTGTATGGCCTTTCGTTTCCTTGAGCAAGGTATTTTATCTACATGTATGTTGCTTTGCTTTACCAAGGTGGGTACGTGATAGGATATGAATGTCATTGTGGGTGGATTAGCATGTGGGATATGAATGTCATTGTGGGTGGATTAGCATGTGTGCACCTGTAAAATGGCGCCTGGCTGGAATTCTCCCTCGTGTGTTGGAGACTGGAGAGTGTGCACTCTATGTGTGGTACAGCAACTGCATCCTATGACTGGGGCTATGCAGTGTAATTGCAAGTTTAACTCTTTTTATGCCACACAAATTATCTCCCAGTGTCACATTATCATGGGATAGATACATTGTAGGTCCCTATTGTTTTGTGCAAAATTGCATGTGTGGCAAATGACGACAATCTTGCAGAGAGGCGTAGAAAGCAATTAAAGTGTAAAGCATGCTTAGATAAATGCTACAAAATACATGTACATGTACAGTATAACTATTATTATTTAAAATAACAAAAAAAAATGAAAGAAAAATTATGGTTGCTTATTAAAGTCTTGATCCTTGACAGCATTGAGAGGGACAGCAGAATATACATTACATGTACCGGTAGGTTTACAGACACCATTCAATAATCCCTCATCCAATTATCTCTAGGAGAATAGGGCTTGTGTGAACTACATGCTGTCAGAAAGTAGGATACAATGTGGCGTGAATAACTAATCTATATTTATACAAACTATACATGTAGGAACAATAAAGCAAACCAGACAAAAATCGATTATTTTCTTGTTATCATTGTGAGTACATTGATTATTAGTGTCATGTATGTTACTGGCTTTACTACTGTAAATACAGTGTACAGTATATACATGTACGTACAAATTAACAATACCCTTATCACTTATCAGTACCGGGTAAGTACTTGAAAACAACTTCACTGTATACTGTATAGAATTTATTCTTTAACCCTTTAGCAACTAAACCGCCCGAAACCACCCCTCCTTTTACTCACTGAACCGCCCGTCTGTTTTCGTCCGTTTTCAACGCGCTGTAGTATCCTTCTATGGGGTCTACCCTGATAATGTTATACGTGCGTAATCCTAACAATGTCTATAGTAGGATTCTGCATAGCAAAATAGCGCATGTTTCATATTTTTCAGAACAATGTCAAAATGAGAGCAATATTGCAACATCTTCCAGTGAGTAAGGCCATTTTTACAAAATCTCTAGTTGCTAATGGTTTAAGCTGGGGGTAACAATCTAACGATATGATTGCAGGATGCTTGGGTAGAATGGTAATAGTCCTGCTGTAGGTAAACAACGCATAATTCAATTATCATTATTATCATTAGTAGTAGTAGTATTACTGTTATAATTTTTTTATCACAATTATTATCTATATGATTATGGTTATTATTATCCCCTCGCCGATGAAATCGGAAGGGATATACTGGTAGTAACGCTGCCGTCCGTCCTTCCGTCCTTCCGTAACAAATCTGGTTTCCGATTGATAACTTTAGTAATGTTTGACGGATTTTAATGAAATTTGATATGAAGGTACATGGTAATGATGGTATCAAATTACAGCCCAAGGTCATAGCTCATTAAATATGCGAAAAAATACAAATCTGGTTTACGTTTGATAACTTTAGTAATGTTTGACGGATTTTAATGAAATTTGATATGAAGATACATGGTATCAAAACACAGCCTAAGTTCGATTTCGGAGTATGTAGGTCAAACTTCAAAGGTCATGGCTCATTAAATATGCGAATCTGGTTTCCGTTCGATAACTTTAGTAATGTTTGACGGATTTTAATGAAATTTGATATGAAGGTACATGGTATCAAAACACAGCCTAAGTTCGATTTCGGAGTATGTAGGTCAAAGGTCATAGCTCATTAAATATGCGAATCTGGTTTCTGTTCGATAACTTTAGTAATGTTTGACAGATTTTAATGAAATTTGATATGAAGGTACATGGTATCAAAACACAGCCTAAGTTCGATATCGGAGTATGTAGGTCAAAGGTGAAAGGTCATAGATCATTAAATATGTGAAAATACCAAATTATATATGCGAAAATGTGGTTAACTTCCTTGCCTAGTAATATAATAATATAGTCTAATGAAGGTACCGTAACTTGTTCTGACGTACATGTACATGTATATAGGCCATTTGCACCCTGCGAGGGGATGCTACGCTTTGCGTTGACTTGTATTGTTATTATTATTGTTCTTTTTTAAAAAAATATGCTTTTTTGCCACTCTCCACCAAGGTGTACATGTACATGTAAATGGGTACCTGAGGCCCTGTCTTAAAGATACTATGTCCCTTTTGCAGCCAACATCAAATTCTGTAGAACTTTGCAGGAATTATGAATATGTCATGTATGTCCTATCTGTGAAATTTAAACATTAGCAGTGTTCTAATATTCAAATTATGCAAGGAAACCTGTTTACTTGCTAGACTTCACTGTCAGACACTATTGAGTGACTGACTGGCTTTTTTCATCTTTGGTAATAACATACATAAAATGAGCTGTAAAGGGTACATGAGCATTTGTCTACATCAATAACCCACTTCTTGTAATGGCCAAAATTAAACTGATTGAATCTTTGCGCAGCATAGAACATACGACCATTCGGTACAATGGTCTGAAAAATCAGACTATTACTTACTGGCTCTATAGCTCCTAAGTCGATTCGACAACTAATAGTCGTTATTTTCCCACTTAAAGACATTTTCAAGCCCACTTTTTTTTAGGGAAGTTCTAAATTAGTATTGTCTTTCAAATGCCGTTGGAATTTAACCTTTTTATTTTTTTGGCCTGCAAATGGGACATAGTACCTTTAAAAACAGTTGATATCAATTGCAACTATTTACTCTTTTTGAATCTTTACATGGCAGAAAAAGCTCTTGTAAATTATTTTATTTTGGGCCTCAGGAGAGCTACATGTACATGACCTCTTTTTATGCCAGAAAACAAATATTGGTTTTCCATTCCTACAATTTTAGTTTCTAGAAATGTTCCTATCACAATTGATGATGATTTTGGAGCGGAAGGTTTGACATTGTCCTAGATTAGTTATACTGTATGAGCAAGTGCACCACAGACAGATTTATGTCAATCAAGTTTCCTGTAAACCTGTGCAACAGAGGCCAAGTTTAACGATGAGTACTGGTCATGCGTTTACATTGTGAAAGAAACTTTCTAAAGGGAAATGGGATAGGTTGATTTTGGGGTGGATGTATACTGCAAAAATCTTCAACTGTGAAGGAGGCTGACTCAACCCGAAGAAGGTTTTGGAATCATCAAATTGATAAGAAATAGACTAGTGCCCTGTTTCATAAAACTTGTCACCAATAATTAGTTTTAAATAAAATGTGACATTTGATTGGCTGAGAGTGAGAGCACGTTTTTCATAGAAATTTAGCATTTGTTAAGTTCTAGTCATTTCAGTCATAGAAAACTCTATGATGACCCCCCCTAAAAAAAACATAAATAAAAGTGGGAATACAAAAGCTGGAGAAAAAAAATCATGATTAATGAGCCAAGAAACAAAAAATTATCCAGAGTCCTAGCCATGGAAAAAAAAGGAATAAAAGCGTCAACAAAGTATCCTTGAGTTTATTTACTTTCATCTTTAATTTTGTTTCCAAAGTTTCCAAAATCACAAGCACATCCACATTCTCCCTAACTACATACACAGTCACCCTGATGTTTAAAACCATGACCTGAGCTTTAAATTTAGGACTGTCATACCATGGACCTATTACGGATGGACATTCATCGTTTTCTTAATGAATTCATTGTGATTGTCTCCGTCAATGTCGTCTCAATAACATTCCGTACATGTTTCTTCACTTTGATCTCATGAGGTCGCCGCCAAAAAGCCGGGACAGAATCAAGATAGTGATTTTACATGTTAATCTACATGCGCAGAAGATAATAACTCGCTTAAATCATGGAAAATCGATGTGCAGTTCTGGTTTATAATCGGAAATTGTTGTTCCGTGTACTGCATTTTATTTTAAAAACATGTTGTTATTACCAGATAGAGGTTATATTTGGATTGGTTGTGATTTAAAATCCCGTTTCCCCCAATTTCCTCATAATATTCCAGAGTTACACCGCACAGGGCTTATAAAGATCATGGCCTTCTTATTGTTTTATAAGGTCATGGGTGTGTGCGAAAGTGTGCGAATCAGTAATAATACATTTCATATCACCCAAATCGTCTGCTTTTCAACTTTGCTGCTCCCCATTGGGGATGTTTTTATTTAAGACACACTCTTACAGAGCACACCATCCAATCAAAACCCAAGAGAGGGACACTGCTCCTTTGTCAATGACCGAAAATGCTTACGCAGTCGTTACTGTTAAAACAGCTGAATGTTCTCATTAAGATGCACATAATCAGAAGGCGGTGACTATCTCTCTGTTTTATCCCTCCGTTTTTCGGAGATCAGCGAGTTCCTCGCAGTTGAAGTGGTAGGCTGTGTAATAAATATGCTGTATCGTCCTTAGTTGGGGGGTATGGAGTGCAGGCGATGGGCATGAACTTTATATAGATAATGAAGTGTCATTTTCAGAATTGAGTCATTGACAGTGTAGGGAAGGGATGGATCATATGGCAGGAGAATAGCACAGGTCAATCTATCATTGACTATCATTGGATCAAAGAAAGAATCACGTCGAATGTCCATCTGTAATAGGTCCATGGTCATACGAACATAACTTAAGTCTCCAAAACAATGCGTGGGGCTGCAAGGTCCATAAATACAAGATACCCTCAATGTTTAAAACCATGAGCCTATCGTCCAGTTTACAGCTTGTCGTGTGGACCTAGCTCTAGATCTGTCTTTACTGTCTGTTGTATGCAGCTCCCTGGTTGGGCTGAGGAAAGAGACTAGGAAGTATTTAAGGGTGGAGTTCCTCTTCTTTTCACCTGAAATATTAAATAGTGGATAACAATAGGATCAGACTTACCCCCTTTCACAGCTGCTGTGTACACAGAAGGGGTCAGTTATATAACCCACCACCCCTCCCTCTCCTAGATCTCTGTCACCCCTTGAAATCCAGGAGGGTCTAGAGTGTACATGTCTTTGCAGATTTAGTCAAGTATGAAACAGACAATGATGTGTTTAGCTTCATTTACACACTGTCACTGTGAATAGTAAAAGTTAGGGTTGAATGAATTCCAAGAAGCCCACACCCACCTACCTGTATAATTGCCGGTATCACATACATTGTATATAGATCTACATGTATACGTGTAAGTATAACTTTTAAGGGTGTCCATTTGGGTGTTTATAAGCTCACCTTCAGTGTGAAGTTCTCCTTAATCTTTGGTAAGGTGTCGAAGCGTTGTAAACTTTTTCCCTTAGCCATCTTCATTGTATGTCAATTGGGGCATATTTCCTGCTTTTGTAAGTGCTTTTATTGTAAGTATGGCATCATGTACATGTAGTATAGTATTATAGTAATAATGTTGTTCTACATCTGGAGTTCATGTCCCCATTGATTAATATATATGTACATGTAGTAGCCTATTTTCATTCACATGCACATGCATGTACTGTACAACTCCTGTTACGCTTGTGGTAACAGTAATAGAAATTACAAGATGTACATTGTACATTGTACATTGTACATTGTACATTGTACATTGTACATTGTACATTGTAGATTGTAGATTGTAGATTGTACATGTACATGTACATGTAGGGCTATACAAGTGGAGGCCTGATTAATTGCATTTGTGGTGTCCATTTGTGTATACAAAAAACAGTTGAAGCAGGTTTATCTTCACTTGTAACTGCAGCTTCTGTGTTGTTAATGAGTCCACTTCTCATAGACTACTACACCTTACATAGTACATGTATGTATACATACATCTATGATTGTATATAGTGACCTGAAAATACTAACTGGATTTTTAAAAACTTGCAAATCATCCATGTTCATATCCTGGTTGCTTAATACTGTACATGCACAAGCATTTTTTAAAAACCATTTACACTTTTCCTGGACCCCAGCCACCGCCCCCTCGAAAAAATTCCTTAGTCACTCTGTCTATACGTATAAATGCATTTGATGTTATTAACGTACATGTACCGGTAGGCCTAGATGTAATGTAATGACAGTGTAGATAGTGTATACGTGTATGTACATGTACACATGAATGCTACTGTAACTCGTGGCTGCTCAGATGACTTGTATTGTATACACGTGTATCATTGAATGAGGTCATGTATAATAGGTATTCTGCTATTGTGGTATGCCAAGCCAACTGTGTAAAGTTTGTGATGCAGCTAAACCCACCCACAGGTGATCATTCTTAATTGCATCCTAAAAGGTAAAAAAGGAGGAATACATACATGTAGTTCAAATAGTTCAAGTTCAAATAGTTCAATGAATTTTACAGGTTATGGACCTGTTTACTCACACATTCAAATTGATGGATGTTTCTTTCCTGGGGACCTCGTGACGAGTTATTCCATTAACCTTTTATTAATGAATGAACTACAATGCTTGGAATCCAGTCTGCATACATGTACATTATGTGTTGCTACATCGAGCAAGCCTCTGTTTGTTATTGAAAATTGTTTTTTACTCATCACACTATTAATTTTGGCACATAGCCAGCCATAACAATTTGTTCAATTGTCTCTTTTATTTCACTTGTACAGGTGTCTGGGGTCAAGGTCATAGAGAGGAGAACGAAGCGTAAGTACCTCAATTTTCTATTTATAGGAATGTGTAACTGACCCTGTTCATATTACAAGGAAAAGGACATTCTAAAATATTATCTACACAAAAAAATGTGTAAATAACCCTGTTCATATTACATCACTGTTTTAATCAAAATGGCAGCTCCCATGGGAGAATGGCGAGCAAGGAAACTGTTTACTTTAAAATTAAATAGAGAGACTGTTTTTCTTGCTATAGTGTATGTACATGTACAGTAATAAAAAAAGGTGTAATTTCAAGATATTTTTGACTGGCTAACAATAATTGTGAATAAGATTATGAGCTGGTTGTTCCATTAAGGCCACCTCAAACCTATTGCTTCATCTGCAAAGGGAACCACATATTTCATTTCAATCATCTCTTTGACTCTAAATTACAACTAGATTTTTCATTTAAGGCCACCTCAATCCTATTGCTTTGTCTGCAAAGGGAACCACATATTTCATTTCAATCATCTCTTTGGGTGGTATTTTGAAAGCGGATTAACTTTAGTCCATGGTTTAATCCTCCGACTACATGTACATGTAAGTATGGAATGCCAAATGTCCATATGAATATGTTTTTGAATAATTTAATCTGTCACTAAATTAAAATAGAATGTTTTCATTAAAGAAATACTTTGTAATATTAATTACAACAATATAACTATGAAATAATTATGTTATCATGGTAATTTAGGGACATATCAAATTATTCACAAATATATTCATATGTATACATATAATAATAATAATTATATAGGATTCTTATATAGCGCACGTATCCACCTTGCAAGGTGCTCAAGGCGCTCCAACATTACCCGGCTATGCTAGGCTGCCGATTTCGGCGCTCACAGCATTCAAGGAATTCCTTCCTACCGGTACCCATTTAACACCTGGGTGGAGAGTGGCAAGTGTAGATTAATGTCTTGCCAAAGGACATTAGTGCCGCGGCGGGACTGGAATCGCGGACCCTGTGATCCTCAGTCCGACGACTTATCCACTAGGCCACAACACCTCTACACTTAGCATTCCATACTTACATGTAGTCGTAGGCTTAAACCATGGACTAAAGGTAGTCCGCTTTCGAGAATACCACCCTTTTACTCTAAATTACAAGTAGATTTTTCATTTAAGGCCACCTCAATCCTATTGCTTTGTCTGCAAAGTGAGTTATTAGTGAGCATCAATTGACATCAAATGGGTTTTACTTAATATTTAGTCTGATCTCAGCTCTAGTGCTTAGGTCTATTATACTGGTAATCTAATGCAATCATTATATCATGCATACATGTACTAAAATGTCTTTGGCAACATAGGGGACAAAAAAGCTTACAATATATCAAATAGATATGATACATATGAACGTACATGTATTACTACAATTGTCAATAAATGAAGAATTGGCAGTTGGTTTCATTTAATTGTAAACCAACGTAAATGGATCTTTGAAATAATGTTTGTCTAATTTCTGCAATTTACCTCTATTGTTATTTGATGTACAGATTATTTAAACTTGGTGCAGCTGATATGGATGTGGAAAGTGAAGTTAGAAAGGTCAGTAAAATTTGATATACATGTATATCTAAAAACATTATACCGGTAATTCATTTATGACTTAATTTTAGTTCATCGGTTCTAAGCTCTTGTTAAACTTCTGTAGCATAGCGAAAATATAGTGGCACAAAAAGATGCTTCTGGAAAGCAAAAAGGTGCATGAATAATTGGTGATATCAAGGAATAAATAGTTGAAAATCATCATCATCTGAATGACATTTTTATGGAAATATAGAATAACCCAATTGGCATATCAAGGCCACATCCTGCAGCCCTGGGAAACATATTTAAGAAAATCAAACAGTATTCTTATTCTTTATCAGCGACCAAATATGACAATATTGATATTGTACATATATTTTATGTTCCGCCATTCAAAATATCAAAATATAGGAATCAAGAAATTCAGAATTCCCCAGAGTCCTGCTATATTACACCTAGGCTGCATGCAGAGGTTAAAATATAATGGCACGAGGGAAATTCTGAATTTGAAGGTGAATATGTGTTACTGTATATTGTCAGCGAAATGCATGTGATATTTGATATATAAAATGTAGGGTATATATATATACAATCTTTTGGAGTCTAGCCCTCTCGATGACATTCAGGTTGCCTTCGCATCACATGCACGCTATGATGCAAACAGTGGGTAGGCACAGGGAAGAGATCTATGTGCGCAGTCTAATTCACTATTTTGCATGTTTTACAGTTCCAAAAAGGTTGTTATATTGCACACTCGTGCACATGTAACAAAATGATGAGTGGCAGTCAACTTTCCCTTCTGTTCCAACACACAAAATTACTAAAATTTTAATTTTTCTCAACATACGACTTGGGAGGGTCTTTTTCTCTTTAGAAGACCTATAATAATATGCTATCCATAATATATTTTGAGTGGTGCCCCAAGGGAGAAGGCACTTAGGAGAAAATTAGAAATTAAAGATATTTATTGTACATGACAAAGGAGAGTTATCCGCGACTACATGTACGTCACAATACACTGACCATACTGCCACTTAGAGTTTCACATCTGTAGACTTGGTGATTTCATACTTCAAATATTCATAACTTTTTCATTGATGATCTTATTGATTTAAAACTTTTGCTGTTCTTTTCTATTTATTTTTCTGCTTTCATACAAATGAAGGGTTGGATTGCCCTTTAAAGTTTATAAGTGATTGTTTTTTATGTGAAAATGGCAATATTGGGGTAACATGTAGAGAAAGATTTCACCCCTACCCTTTTAAGCAAAGTGTTTTTTATTCAAGTGCTTCAGTATACAATGACCTTTAATTGAAGTCGACAATTTGAAGTGGTCTTTTAGCACACACACTCTAATAAGTTACAAACAGCTTGAAGGGCAAATGTTTATGTAGGGCACCTTTATCACAACTGTAAACGATCAGTGAAAGAGACCTTGTTTGATTTTATGCACTTGGAAACTGAGAAGGGAAGAGTTACTAAGATACTCCTATTAGGATTTATTGGTAGTAAAGATCTTTAATTTGCTAGTGGCACCATCAAATTTGAGTGTCCCCCATTAGGATTAAAGCCTTATTCAAATGTGCAGCGGTAAACCATTAAACAAAAAGTGGTGATGTAGTACGCTTCACGTTTCGTATTTTATAACATAGAGTTTAATACAGTGTGTACATGTATAAAGTAAACACATGGATGAATTATGTTGTATGCAGTAGCCATCTAGCTCTGGTTTTTATCTAAATACATGTATATGTTTTCTTTTGGGGGATAATGAAATTACTATGATAATACCTGTGAACTCTCTTAAAACACCCAATGTTTTTTTGTATAGTTTTTTTAATTTCTATTAAATTTAGGGTGACATTTCTTGGCTTGGTATATACAAGGTATATGAAATTAGATTTGTTTTTCTTATTTGTGTAGCAATGACCTGAAGATTGCAGAATTCCAATTTCTTTTTGCTAACTCTCCGTTATATCATCTTTCTATCTACATGTATGCAGGCTATTCAGCCACTTGAACAAAGAATAGATGCCATAGAAAAACAGTAAGTCAAAGTACTTTTTCTTCCTTTTTATGCATGGTATACACATAAAACTTGTAATATATGATAAAGTGCATGTAACAAATAGTTTTACTGGTAATTAAAGGTACATTTTACACATTTTGTACATACTGTACAAATTTGCTGGTAATTCTTTTCATGCTGAAATTAAAGAATAATGACTTCAGAAATGAAATGTTGATTATTGGACATAAACACTCTGATCTAAAGCCTCGGTCACAAATGCCATTACGAACTGTTACGAACGCCGTACAAACGATTTTAAGACAATGGAAATTCGGGAAGACAATGGAAATACAGGGAGATTCGTGAAATTATCGTTCGTACGGACCTTTGTGACCGTAGCATTATGAGAAACAGTCGAAGTAACTCAGGCAAGTTTTTTGTTTTTGGATTTTAATAACTATTTTAAAAAAGTCATAAAAACTCATGGTTTAATTATAACTCAAAAAGTGAAGCTTTATTTACCTGTCAAAGGAATATGAAAAAGGTGTATTTTACAGCAACATTTGATAATTTTAAATTTTGCCCTATTGTGATTTTTATGTGATACCACGCTTTGATAATTGTTAAGTTCCTGTTGTATTCTAATTAGATTTTCTTTGATGTTCACTTGGTTTACAAATTCTTAGATTTCATTTCTGATTAAAATAATATTTTGTAATATCATTTTTTTCTTCCTACAGAACAATAAGAAAATATCCAGAAGTTGCCTATTTACCGGAGAGTACAAGAATGAGAATTTTAGTAAGTTGTTATTCATAAGGATAAAAGTTTCTCTCACTTTAATATGATTAATGATTTTCCAAAATATCAGCTACATGTATGAGACCGTAACCCTCAAAATTTATATTTTAAAATTGATTTTGGCTGATGTTTTTGAGATGCGTGTTGCTTTGGGAAATATGGAGGGTAGCGAAATAGGGAGGATAGCGAAATAGGGAGGATCATATTCTATTTGTATTTATGAATGCATCTGAACTTGTTAAATTTTGGTCATAAATTCTTATTATTTCCGTAGAAGACCTGCTACTCATATTGTCAACTTACCTGAATGTTAAAGTGAACATTGTACTCCCACTGCCAAACCTGATTGCAGTGTTTGCACAAGTATATTGGATGTTTTCTATTCAATGTTTCTAGGATGTTCCGACAGTTGTTCTTTTTAGAAGCATTTGTACTCTGTAAATGTCAATACTACCATGTTTTGGTAAACTTTGGTACGACTAAAATCATTCTTGCTTTGAAGTGAAGGAGTACGCAGACCTTTTAGAGCAAATGTTGCCAATATTTACTCGTACTTAATATTGTTGCAGTGCAAATCAAATTTGCACAATGGTGGAATATTAGGGCCTTCTTTCATACCGGATGTTAACCATTGACAAAAAAGAAATGAAGACATTTGGTATGACTTGCTTCATGCCTTGATCACACTGGTCACCAAACTGACTCCAGACAGACTCTAAACTGACCGATATGCCTCGTTCTTAGCCATTCATGGTAATGTAATCCTTGTTTGGTCAGTCGTTGATCTTGTGTCAGTCTTGTCAGTGTGACCAAGATAAAGCTTTCATATTTTGCATGAAACCTTTTGATACAATTGATGTGTCTATTATTTACCAGAATTTAAATTTAACTTTTAAAAGCTTCATAATAATGTGTGATGATATTTCAACCAGTCTTGCTTGTAGTACACCCTAAAGGGGTTTTGTCACCAGTCTGCCTGAAGCATATACAGTCAAACCTGTCTATAGCGACCGCCCAAGGGAAACACAAAAAGTGGTCTTTGTAGACAGGTGGTCTTTGTAGACAGGTTCCTTTAGTACATGTTTCAATGAGAAACCATTTTCAAGGAAAACCAAAAATGTGGTCTTTGTAGACAGGTGGTCTTTGTAGACAGGTGGTCACTAAAGCAGGTTTGACTGTATGTACAACTGCTGGTATCTGTAGTGGATCAAGAAGCATCTCCTACAAGCTGGGCTAAATGTATACTGTATAATACAGTATGAAATGAATTTGAGGGAAGAACCTGTATTTCTATTTTTGACATTGCCAAAAGCTCTTGATATTTTATCACAAGCTCTTAACAGTTTTCATTTGAATCACTATCCTATATCAGATTACGGGTGGAGCTGGTTTCGTTGGCTCACATCTCGCTGACCGACTGATGCTTCAAGGTCATGAGGTCACGGTGGTGGATAACTTCTTCACAGGTCGTAAGAGAAATATTGAGCATTGGATTGGCCATCCTAACTTTGAGCTGATCAACCATGATGTGGTCAATTCTCTAATGATTGAAGGTAAGATTGCCCCCCTCCCCGCCCCATGCACACCAACAAATTCTTTGTATACTGTAGCTATACAAAAACCGCATACTGTACCTATAAAATAAATATAAATAATATTTTTTCTTCTCATCTGAACATGGTATAAAGAAGGATTGTATACATATAGCGAAACGCATGTTTGAGCATCGTTTTTGATTGAAAACTCAGGGTTCTGTTCTCTTGTGAATGTCTTGTCATACGAAGGATGAATAACTGGGCTGGGTAATATGAGCGTGTACTGATAAATGATTTTGGTAGAAAATGTACACTAGCTGAGTAACGAGTATCGAAATATGTTATATGTTTTGACTAATACGTCATGATACAAATTTTGCTGGGAAAGTCGGGAAACCGCCTACTAATTGATATATTTGGTAAATTATTATATCTATTGGGACCAAATAGATATCGCGCACGTGGTCACGTAGTCCCATATACATCTTTCTGTGTACAGTGCTTGTAACTTTACCAAGACTGGGCCAAATTTCTTATCATTTTGATGATTCCAGAACCTTGCAGTACACACCAATACTTATATGCTAGATGATCAACCTTTTCTGATCGATTCCACAACGTTTCTTTCACAATACAATTGCATGACCAGAAATGGTCTTTATCTTTAAATTTAGTTCAGAAGACAAAATCGAACAAAGCTTCAACATATATATCAGTGACAAACAAAGACGATTCATCATGAGCATTTATTTGTTTGCATGCCCGGGTGCTTCGAGATGTAGAGCAAAGTTTGTGTGGTCAATGAATCAATTTCACAAACAGTTGCGAACCCTGACCTTGTTTTCCTCTGAGGCCATGTAGCCAGCTCCCTGCAAGAAGGTTGCTACTGCCATTGACTACACACATCTCTTATGACCTTCTTGCAGGGAACTGATGAATTTGACCTCCACTCTTCTCTGTGTTTTCTCACAGCTTGTGGTTGTTTGTTTGTTACAAACTTGTTGACAAACAGTGTGTTTATGGGACTGTGTTCATAGGTTTTTTTTCTCTCCATCCCAGCATTGAAAGACTGAAAGTCTGAAACACGTTTCTGTTTTAAAAAATGACATTTTTCACTGTTGACAAATTTAAGCATTTTGCAAATGGATGACTTAGAACATGCAGAAATGAGGTGTTATGACTTCATGGTAGAGGTAGAGAAGTGGACTCTTAACCGGGAGGTCCATGGTTCGAAACCAAGTTGATGTACTAGTGCCGTTTGGTAAGGCGTCAATCCTCATTACCAAGTCTGTTGTAGAGGTCTTCAAGCTGTCCATCCTCTGGTTGCTTACTTACAAGCATGTTACATAAGCATTCTTAAGCCTCGTTCAGATATGATGCGACAAAACCGCTGAGTTTTGAATTGTTTTTAATGATGACATAAAGTATAATACGCTTCATTGTTATGCCTCCGCTACAAAGTAGCCGGAGGCATTATGTTTTCGGGTTGTCCGACCGTCCGTCCGTACGTACGTCTGTACGTAACTCCGTACGTCCCGTTTTCGTGATCGCATTATCTCAAGAACCGATAGATGGATTCCCCCCAAACTTGGGTCATGTATTTTTCTTGCAAAGCCAATGAACTGATTAGATTTTGAGGTCACGAGGTCAAAGGTCAAAGGTCACAGGGCTCATTATGTATGCAAAAATAGCTTGTGATCGCATTATCTCAAGAACCGATTGATGGATTACCGCCAAACTTGGGTTATGTATGTATCTTGAAAAGCCCAAGAACTGATTTGATTTTGGGGTCATGAGGTCAAAGGTCAAAGGTCACAGGGCTCATTATGTATGCAAAATAGCTTGTGATCACGTTATTTCAAGAACCGATTGATGGATTACCGCCAAACTTGGGTCATGTATGTATCTTGCAGAGTCAATGAACTGATTAGATTTGGGGTCACGAGGTCAAAGGTCACAGGGCTCATTATGTATCTCAAAATAGCTCGTGATCGCGTTATCATTAGAACCAACAGATGGATTACAATCAAACTTGAATTTTAAAAATTGCTTCCATTTTGGTTTGTAAAATTGCTCTATGGCGGAGGCATCATTTTCGACTGCGCGCAGTTGAAGTTCCATCTAGTTTCTGTATCTTATAACACAGAGCTCAGTGCATCTGCGCAGGACCTTTGTTGCGTCCTTTTTGCAATTGATATACATGTAAAAAAGCTGCAGCGTTTTTTTGTTTTTTGAAGCGGTTTTAGCATCATATCTGAACAAGCCTTTAGCAGTCAGGCAAAACAAATCAAACCATTAACCATCACACCAACAAAAATGTGCATTTTAACTATTTACTGGCTTTTTTAAACTAATGGAACAACCAGGGGAGTGCCACAGTCAACTTTTGTCACACATACAGTGTACAGTATGTATAATACACTCCAAACAATGCGGCAGTCTTGTCAAGGTTTTGATCCATGGAAAATGAAGAGTACATATAAAAATGGTTGACCAAAATCGAAATGAATGCATACATGTACAAGATGTTCAAGATAATTACATGATGTTTCATTTCAGGAAATTCGGTGACAGGTGAATAGCATACATTTATTTGCAGTCACACACCCAACATTTGTTCAAATGTGTACTTTACATGTACATGTACACGTATGTCACTCAAAACATATACTGTACACTATAGTGCATAGTAATGTCAATGTCACACGTGGCAGTCCATGTTCTCGTCGTGCAAATCTAAAAGTCCCTAGTGTGGGCTCTGATCTTTGAAGTATTTCAGTAGTGGATTTTGAACAAATGCACAGGCCCTCAGTGGAAGATTCTGTTCTACATTTGCCTCAAGCATGAAACTGTTTCATGTTAATAATGGCTTGTTTTTTAAAAATGCTTGTGAGTAAGCAACCAGGGGACTGATGGCTTTAAGTCCTCTCCAAAGGACTTGGTGATGAGGATTAATGCCTTACCAAAGGGCACTAGCACATCAACATATATGGTTTCGGACCTCGCGGCAGGGACAAAAATACACAGGGGCTAGGGGCGAAATCGCCCCCGAAATGCCAAAAAGAGCCCCAGAAAGTCATAGAGCCCGCAAAAATTTACATAGAGTTCAATGCAAAACAAATTAAAGAGTGTTATTTTCATGCAAGCAAGCTTGAAAAGTAGCCCCCAAAATGTTAAAAATATTCTTTTCCCTGCCTCCCGGTTATGAGACCACTGCCCAAACCAGTGAGCCATTGCGCCTCAGATTGCTTTAAAGAGAAGGTTGAGTTCTGGGAAGAGGTGAAAAATAATTTGTGAGCGTTATCATTGTTATAAAATGCAAGTGTGGAAGAACATCAGATTAAAAATGTTCCCTGAAAAGCATGGCTCTTCAAATGCCTTAGTATTCTAAATATGGCATGTAATCGGGACGGATTTTTATGCCACATGTTTGTTTAACTTTACCAAGACTGGGCCAAATTTCTTATCATTTTGATGATTCCAGAACCTTGCTGTACACACCAATACTTATATGCTAGATGATCAACCTTTTCTGATCGATTCCACACAGTTTCTTTCACAATGCAATCGCATGACCAGAACTGGTCTTTCTCTTTAAGCCTTGGGTAAAGCCAAAGTGTATTGAATTTAAGGGTAAAGGAGTGGTAATATGGGATGTTTCATAGTGACGCTTGATAATAGAATCATAGAACAAACATTAAATCTGTTTGAAAAGAAACCTCAAAACAAAACAAAGACATGAACATGATACTATGTGGTACTTTTTCATGTTCGTGAAACTAGCTTTACAAAATCCTATGCATGAAGACATCCTTAGCCTGTTTAGAGTAGTAATGTTTTTGTATGCATTGTATTCCAAGGATTAATTGAAAAGGGTTTTAAAGCGAGGAGAGAAGGGTAGGTAGTAAGAAAATTACATGTAGGTATGTCATTGTTGCCAATCACTCCTCTCTTCGAGGATCATGTATGTCATTAATGCTAAATATATTACTCATTGCGGATGTAGTATCGAAAATAATATCGCTAGTGATATTCGTTTGCCGAACCAGCGTCCTGCTGATTGGTCGAGCACCGTGTGCGTCGACCATTAGGCCATTTGCATAATTAGCCGAACCAGCGGCCTGCTGATTGGTCGAGCACCGCGTGCGTCGGCCAATAGGCCTTGTGCGTTATTGTTCCGATTATCGATCGAATTATGGACCGTCGCGCCAGTCCTCCCGTAGAGTATAAAACACCCTTGCTTACATTAGTTTTTATCACCTGACTAAAGTGTTGCAGCGGCACACGAAACGTCGAGATCTTTTAGATTCCTTATTGACCACATTGCGAGACAAACGAATATCACTAGCGATATTATTTTCGATGTATGTCATTGTTGCCAACCACTCCTCTCTTAGAGGATCATGTATGTCATTGTTGCCAACCACTCCTCTCTTAGACGATCATGTATGCCATTGTTGCCAACCACTCCTCTCTTAGAGGATCATGTATGTCATTGTTGCCAACCACTCCTCTCTTAGAGGATCATGTATGCCATTGTTGCCAACCACTCCTCTCTTAGACGATCATGTATGTCATTGTTGCCAACCACTCCTCTCTTAGAGGATCATGTATGTCATTGTTGCCAACCACTCCTCTCTTAGAGGATCATGTATGTCATTGTTGCCAACCACTCCTCTCTTAGAGGATCATGTATGTCATTGTTGCCAACCACTCCTCTCTTAGACGATCATGTATGCCATTGTTGCCAACCACTCCTCTCTTAGACGATCATGTATGTCATTGTTGCCAACCACTCCTCTCTTAGAGGATCATGTATGTCATTGTTGCCAACCACTCCTCTCTTAGACGATCATGTATGTCATTGTTGCCAACCACTCCTCTCTTAGAGGATCATGTATGTCATTGTTGCCAACCACTCCTCTCTTAGAGGATCATGTATGTCATTGTTGCCAACTACTCCTCTCTTAGACGATCATGTATGTCATTGTTGCCAACCACTCCTCTCTTAGAGGATCATGTATGTCATTGTTGCCAACTACTCCTCTCTTAGAGGATCATGTATGTCATTGTTGCCAACTACTCCTCTCTTAGACGATCATGTATGTCATTGTTGCCAACCACTCCTCTCTTAGACGATCATGTATGTCATTGTTGCCAACTACTCCTCTCTTAGACGATCATGTATGTCATTGTTGCCAACCACTCCTCTCTTAGACGATCATTCATAAATGTGTTAGGAACCCTACATTCCTCTCCTTAAAAAAAAACATCTACATTGTATGTATACAAGTGCTTGAAAAGGTACACTTGGTTTTGTCATTCTGTATGCATAAAAGTGCCCCAAATTCCTCTTTTGCAGGAATATTTCCTATTGTTTGGCCTTCAAGTGTTAGGATCCCTACATGTATATTCCTCTTTTCTTTCCAGAATACTTCCATTTCAAAGTATACAGAATCCACATCCCTTGTTGTCTTGTTGCCTATTTTTGTGTGTGAAAAGTTAGAAGGTGTGTTAATATTTTGTCTGTTTGGAGCCAGAAAGGCATTGACTCTATTAAAGTCCATGACTTAATGCCCTTTTGGCTGCAAACAGATGAATTCATCCCTGAGATCTACATATACATGTATATATCAATATATATTGGTTTAATTTTATTCTTGACAATATGATGACTTCATGGTTTGGAGAGAAGGTTGAATTCTGATTAAGGTGATCAAATAACATAGTTTGAGTTTTCTCATTCTTTTTTATTCCTCTGTGGAATATCATAGAAGCAATGTCCCATTTAAAGGAGAATTTGTTCCTAAAATGTTCTCATATTTCAAATGTATGCAGGACTACAGAAATTTCTTATAACTTTGGACAAAATTCAGAATCCAGAAGAAGAAAGGAAAGAAGAAATTTAAAAAAAAAGAGAGAGAAAGAAAGAAAACATAGCCTTCACAATGTTAAAAAAAAGACTTTTAGTAAATGTAGAGGTGTGAAAAATTTCAAGAATGTCTTATAGTTTCCCTTGAATGCTAGCCTTTCCTAAAGCCCCACTGCACTACTTATAGCAACTTGCGCCCTCTATATAGCAAACAATGCCTAAGCGGTACCCGTTGGTCCCTCGTGGTCCCCCTTTCTTTATGTTAATTGAGAGCTGAGTTGATGAGATAGCCACCTGTCAGTGACCACGCAGGGAGGTCTAATCCCTCCTGGCCAAACTAGTGCAGATGGGCTTCAAAGTTTACAACTTTGTTTCAGTAGCTTTGTACAATGTGCATTAAAGATTTTGTTTTTCAAATAATAGTGATACAAATATCTTCAGTAGGCCTATCTTGCCACAACTCAACATTAATTCACACGGTATCTCAAACTCATTTCTTCTGTTAAAGATAAAGACCAGTTCTGGTCATGTGATTGCATTGTGAAAGAAACGTTGTGGAATCAATCAGAAAAGGTTGATCATCTAGCATATAAGTATTGGTGTGTACTAGCTGCAAGGTTCTGGAATCATCAAAATGATAAGAAATTTGGCCCAGGCTTGGTAAAGTTACAAGCACTGTACACAGAAAGATGTATATGGGACTATCCGACACGTGCGTGCACGTGCGTGATATCTATTTGGTCCCAATAGATATAATAATTTACCAAATATATCAATTAGTAGGCGGTTTCCCGGCAAAATTTGTATCATCACGTATTAGTCAAAACATATTCATTCACATGATTGGTAATGAGAGCTTCAATTTCATTTTTTGAGAGGGGGGCGTTTCCAAAACTGGTCTTTACCTTTAATAACATAACTGTCCAAAAGCGCTTTTGAACATGTGTACATGGTAAATGCACTATATAAATGCATTACACTGTATGTATTTTGCCTAATTGATTGAACATGCAAGAAAGGGAGAGACATTCAAGCATGAGAAGATTATACATGTGCAATCATATGAGAAGGAAGAGGCATTGTGGCATGTTTAAATTTGCCTTCAAGGATAAAATGATACAGAATTACTGTATAATGATCAGGAATTAATTAGGGTGTGGTGAAATTGATGTAACAATGGCTCAAAAGGTTTGCAAAAGCTAGGTCTTTATCTACATGGGTTCAATGCTTTCTATAGGTTCAGAACGTACTTGTACATGTACATGTACATTGTACATGTATGGGACTATGTGTGGGAAGGATATTCAGTATTACACAGTTTTCAGACCAAAATAAAAATCCCAAATAGTAGTGAATTGCTCTTTGCAAATTCCACAAATATTTTATGATTTATTGTGTTCCTGGATGGACCCGTATCTGTGTATGCATAATTGAACACCTTGAATAGGGTCAAACATGTTGTTTTGCCCATTTTACCCCTATAAATATATCTATAGAAAATAATAAATAGGGTAGAACTGCGTAAAAAATGATGTGAAAAAAGCTCTTGTGCCTGCCTTTCTTGTTGCTATTGACTAGCTTTGTGCCGCAGTATGGCTAGATAATTGATACCAGTATTAATAAGTGGGATCCCATATAGTGGTGTTTAGCACTTATACATGGTATAGCTCAACTTGCATGAAGGAATTTGCTTTGTATCCTTTTGAGTCATATTTGAAATGACCTGGGTATATAAGACAGGTGACTGTTGAGCCATCGATGTAAAGCGAATCATGAGTAAAAATGTGGACAATAGTCACGTTTTGATAATATCATTTAAAGACAAGTGTACCAATCATCTGAAAAATACTTTGTGTGTAGCTAGAATTTATAAAATTAATGTAAACAAATACTTTACATGGCAATCTATACCCTAGTCAAAATAAAATAGGCTAAAACTAGTTGGAAAATAGTGAAATAACATTTTTTTCCATAGGAAATAGAAGACATATACCCGGTAGACTAGTTTTCTATTTAATACCATATAGAGAAAATAGCCCCAAAATATATTTTCACATGTGGAAGAGACCAGCATAGGGTAACAGTTAAGGAGTACAAAATATAAATGAAAACATACAACCAGGGGTACAGATCCAAAGTGGGAATTTATTTGAAGTCATATTTTGAATACAGTATAGCAAGATGGATCCCTAGTATGTCAAGAGCAAATCATGTAAATTGGTGATTGTACACTTTAATGGGATTTCTTGTAGTGTTGTAGTTCATCCATATTATCCATATTGAAGAAATTAATGCATATATACATACATGTACATTATGTATATGAGCTATATTATATTGCATCCTATAGAGAGGTGAAGTGTGATGTCATCAAAAATCTATTTTGGGAATTTCTCAATTTTTTCTTCATTTTCCGAAAGAGCATCAAAAATAATGTCCAATTGTCGAAAACCAATTGAATAGGTTAAGTATTGGCTGAGATATGACCATCTGAATAAAGATTGCCTATGGGAACTCAGTGTTATATTGCTCCGGTTCATAACATTAGGAGCCAGAGCAATATAACACTGAGTTCCCATAGGCAATCTTTTTATTCAGATGGTCATATCTCAGCCAATACTTTACATATTCAATTGGTTTTCGACAATTGGACATTATTTTTGATGCTCTTCGAAAATGAAGAAAAAATTGAGAAATTTTAAAAATAGATTTTTATGACGTCACAGCTTCGGTACTCTATATCATGATACATGTACATGCATGATTCGTCTACCTTGAAAGAAAGTTAAAACCATTGAGTATGATTTGATTTCGTGAAAACTAATGTCCTTTGGCAAGACATTAATCGACATTTGCCTCTCTTCAACCAGGTGAAGTAAATGGGAACCCGGTAGGAAGAAATTCCTTGAATTAATAAGCGCCTTATCGTAGTGCCTCAGCTACAGCCGGGGTAATAGAGTACCGAAGCTGTGACATCATATAAATCTATTTTCAGAATTTCTCAATTTGAACTTCATAACATTACGAACCAGAGCAAAATAACAGTGATTTTCTATTGAAATCTATTTATTTGGATGGTCATATCTCGGCCAATACTTAAAGGTACTATGTCCCATTTACAGGCCCCAAAAATGAAAAGGTTAAATTCCAATTGAAAGACAATTTGAAAGGCATTTGAAAGACAATACTAAATTAGAACTTCCCTTTAAAAGGGGGCTTGAAAATGTCTTTAAGTGGGAAAATAACGACTATTAGTTGTCCAATCGACTTAGGAGCTATAGAGCCAGTAAGTAATAGTCTGATTTTTCAGACCATTATACCGAATGGTCGTACGTTTCTTGCTGTGCAAAGATTCAATCAGTTTAATTTTGGCCATTATAAGAAGTGGGTTATTGATGTAGATAAATGCTCATGTACCCTTTACAGCTCATTTTATGTATGTTATTACCATGCAAAGATGAAAAAAGCCAGTCAGTCACTCAATAGTGTCTGACAGTGAAGTCTAGCAAGTAAACGGGTTTCCTTGCATAATTTGAATATTAAGACACTGCTAACATTTAAATTTCACAGATAGGACATAAATGACATATTCATAATTCCTGCAAAGTTCTACAGAATTTGATGTTGGCTGCAAAGGGACATACCGTAGTATCTTTAACTGGTTTTCAACATTTGGAAATTATTTTTGATGCTCTTCCGGTAAATGAAGTTCAAATTTGGAAACTCTATAAATAGTTTTTTGATGATGTCACACTTGACCACTCTATAGCTATGCTATATAAATGGACATAATTATTATTATTATTATGATAAAATACACATTTTCCCCTAAATCCAGCCTCTCGATCAGGCTTTGTATTCGATGGATTCAACTCATTTGTTTTATATTTACATGCACTGTATGTACTGTCATTTTCATGAAGGTCATATCTGTAATGAATGTAAACTCTTTCAATGTTTTGCTTCATATGAAGATGATAAAGTCTTCAGTATATCATGGATCAGAGCTATGCTATATTGTACAATGAGCTTGTGTTCTATGCATACATGTATTTTCATTCTAATCTGACTTTATGCCAGATCATGTGAAACACATTTAAGAGTTGCCTCTTTACCTGCTTCATTCAACCAATGGACCAAATGGAAGACTGCCACAGTCGACTTTTATCACACATACATGTACAGTGAACGTGCAGTACATACATGTATGTGTACTCTGAACAATGGGAACTCCAGGGTTTTGATTCATGGTAAAAACATTATGCAAAAGTACATTTAGAATCTGCCAAATGTATTTTCCATTTGCAAATGTAATAATAATGATGACAGAGGGGACGATAAAAAATTGTTGTGGCTCGAGTGGCTTCAAAATGTTTGATGCATTCTTAATAGTCGTAGTCTTTACACAATGAATTTTGTATTTTCTCCCATTCTCCTGAATGCAGTGGATCAAATCTACCACTTGGCCTGTCCTGCCTCTCCACCACACTACATGTATAACCCTATCAAGACAATCAAAACAAGCTCATTAGGAACGCTAAACATGCTGGGGCTAGCAAGCGGGTACGAGCAAGGCTCTTACTGGCATCAACATCAGAAGTCTATGGAGGTAAGAAAGGGATTGATTTTGAGTTCATCTGAGAGAGTTTCAATTTAAATGAGGATGATGGTGATGGTGATAATGATAATGATGATGAGTGTTGATGATGGTGATGGTGATGGTGATGAACTGATGATAATGATGATGAGTGTTGATGATGGTGATGGTGATGGTGATGAACTGATGTTGATAATGATGATGAGTGTTGATGATGGTGATGGTGATGGTGATGAACTGATGATGATAATGATGATGAGTGTTGATGATGGTGATGGTGATAATGATAATGATAATGATGATGAGTGTTGATGATGGTGATGGTGATGGTGATGAACTGATAATGATAATGATGATGAGTGTTGATGATGGTGATGGTGATGGTGATGAACTGATGATGATAATGATGATGAGTGTTGATGATGGTGATGGTGATGGTGATGAACTGATGATGATAATGATGATGAGTGTTGATGATGGTGATGGTGATGGTGATGAACTGATGATGATAATGATGATGAGTGTTGATGATGGTGATGGTGATGAACTGATGATGATAATGATGAGTGTTGATGATGATGATGGTGATGGTGATGAACTGATAATGATTATGATGATGAGTGTTGATGATGGTGATGGTGATGGTGATGAACTGATGATGATAATGATGATGATGGTGATGGTGATGAACTGATGATGATAATGATGATGAGTGTTGATGATGGTGATGGTGATGGTGATGAACTGATGATGATAATGATGATTGATGTTGATGATGGTGATGGTCATGGTGATGAACTGATAATGATAATGATGATGAGTGTTGATGATGGTGATGGTGATGGTGATGAACTGATGATGATAATGATGATGAGTGTTGATGATGGTGATGGTGATGGTGATGAACTGATAATGATAATGATGATGAGTGTTGATGATGATGATGGTGATGGTGATGAACTGATAATGATTATGATGATGAGTGTTGATGATGGTGATGGTGATGGTGATGAACTGATGATGATAATGATGATGATGGTGATGGTGATGAACTGATGATGATAATGATGATGAGTGTTGATGATGGTGATGGTGATGGTGATGAACTGATAATGATAATGATGATGAGTGTTGATGATGGTGATGGTGATGGTGATGAACTGATGATGATAATGATGATGATGGTGATGGTGATGAACTGATGATGATAATGATGATGAGTGTTGATGATGGTGATGGTGATGGTGATGAACTGATGATGATAATGATGTTGTTGATGATTAAAAGGATGGTGATAATGGTGATATTGATGGTGATGATGTTGATGAAGATGGTAATGATACCAATAATATTGTGATTGTGATGATGAGGAGGAGGAGGAACATTTTGGTGTTTACCTCAAGCAGTCCAAAGTCATATATTTCATGGACCTTTTGAAAGCTGGATTTCTTTCGATATCATTCTAATTATAATAATAATGATAACTAGACATGTAATACTTGTTAATAACAAGTATAGGTGGGTTGTTCCAAGTGCATGCCACACATGTTTAGTGACATACTAAGTAGTTTAGATAACATTGGCATGATTTGACCTTATTTTTTGAAATAATCCTCTTATTCAGGTCTATTAGTGTGCCAAATTTCTAGTCTATACAATGCATGGTTTTAGAGAAACCATGTACAGTATATTTGACCTTGGACCCTCAAATCTAAATATCAAAATGAAATATGCATTTTCTAGATTTTTGTTTTTTTATAAGAAATCATATCTCCCACTCATACTCTATCCAACTATGAACTAGACTTGAATTCGTCACCTTGACGAATTAGGTGATACGTATGCTAATGATTTACATAATGAAGAATGCATTTTCACGATTTCATATTGTTATATAAAATGCTTCTACCATTATGATCTATTGATATGTCAAGTTTCTACTGTTTAGCCTTGATCATTATGGATGTATGGAAGATAGATTGAGACAATTTGACCATTGACCCTGGACAACAACCAGTTATACCTTTGACTCTAATTGACATGAGGTATACAGGTATTGCATATTCCGTGGTAACAATGAAGCAGTGGCGGATCCAGGGGCCGGGGCCCTCCCTAGAAAATAAAACATGTAAAAACACCCTTTTTTGAAAAAAAAAAGAAGTTGGGCCCCCTCCCCTGGCGCCCAAGGGGTGGTGGTGAAAATAATTTCCTTCCCGGAGGGAAATTTTTTCGGTGCCAAATTTTATTTTTTTGCTCACTACCCCTGAGCGAAAAATCGACCGCACGATTTTCAAATTTTCGCACAGTGGGCCCCTTTAGGCCCCCTCCCTTGCCGCCGGCTGGATCCGCCCCTGCAATGAAGTAAGCGAGGAAAATGAAGGCAATGACAAACGAGACAGACAGACAGACAGAATATGGCCGGGTTCAAATTAAGTTTTCTTTAAATAATTAGACCCAGTACAGAGGATCTTTTATCTGCCATGTTTTTGTTATTTGACGGCTTTTGACGCTACATAGAAATGCCGTCTTTTGTCACCAAATATTGTTCAAATAGCATTGTAGAGACGATGAACACTAATGCAAAGTCGTAAGCCATGACAATGTCAATTTCTATCTCGCTCTGCTAAATAATTAGAACAATAGAACCAACCAAGTTGAATCAACCGTTAAACGAATTTATCATGAGTCCTGAAATTTCAATTTGTAATTACTGCACGTCACAGTAGTAATAAAGAGCACAATGGCGAACGATTGTCGCTAAAATTCAGAAATTGTTGCTTAAATTGCTTAAATTACCATGAGACATCACGCTACATAGAACTATGATCGACAAACATGATATTGTTTTGAAAACAGTCAGAAAACATTGGAGGTAGAATGAATAAGAGATAATGTGGTCATGTAAACAAGTGCATTATGTCCATGTTAATCCCCAAGTACCAAAATCATGATTGTATTCTCTACTTATTTCTCCAATATAATTTATTTCAATTTGAAATAGAAATTCTAATGTTTCTTCTTTTGGCTTGCTAATATTTCAGCAACGAATTGACAGTTTTGGTAGACATCTTGGATGTATCATAGCAATAAATTCTTGGCACATGACGTACTGTGTATACGATAATTATGTTAAGAAGAAGAAGCATACAAATAACTATAAGAATAATAACAATATCAAATAATCACTATAATAATGATTATAATTACGATATTTACTATAATAATAAATATAACAATTATAATCATAATGATTATTATGATACTGCTGCTATTACTACTACTACTACTTCTACTACTACTTCCACTACTACTATGAAGAAGTAAATGAAGAAGAAGGGGTAGGAAAAGAATCATTTCAGCGATATTAGTGATTATATTGTCAATGATTGAGGCATACACATACACATTACATATTCCGTGGTAAGAAAGAAGTAAGCGAGGAAAATGAAGGCAATGACAAACGAGAGAGAGAGAGACAGACAGAATATGGCCGGGTTCAAATTAAGTTTTCTTTAAATAATTAGACCCAGTACTGAGGATCTTTTTATCTGCCATGTTTTTGTTATTTGACGGCTTTTGACGCTACATAGAAATGCCGTCTTTTGTCACCAAATATTGTTCAAATAGCATTGTAGAGACGATGAACACTAATGCAAAGTCGTAAGCCATGACAATGTCAATTTCTATCTCGCTCTGCTAAATAATTAGAACAATAGAACCAACCAAGTTGAATCAACTGTTAAACGAATTTATCATGAGTCCTGAAATTTCAATTTGTAATTACTGCACGTCACAGTAGTAATAAAGAGCACAATGGCGAACGATTGTCGCTAAAATTCAGAAATTGTTGCTTAAATTGCTTAAATTACCATGAGACATCACGCTACATAGAACTATGATCGACAAACATGATATTGTTTTGAAAACAGTCAGAAAACATTGCAGGTGGAATAAATAAGAGATAATGTGTTCATGTAAACAAGTGCATTATGTCCATGTTAATCCCCTAGTACCAAAATCATGATTGTATTCTCTACTTATTTCTCCTATATAATTTATTTCAATTTAAAATAGAAATTCTAATGTTTCTTCTTTTGGCTTGCTAATATTTCAGCAACGAATTGACAGTTTTGGTAGACATCTTGGATGTATCATAGCAATAAATTCTTGGCACATGACGTACTGTGTATACGATAATTATGTTAAGAAGAAGAAGCATACAAATAACTATAAGAATAATAACAATATCAAATAATCACTATAATAATGATTATAATTACGATATTTACTATAATAATAAATATAAAAATTATAATCATGATGATTACTATGATACTGCTGATATTACTACTACTACTACTACTACTACTACTTCCACTACTACTATGAAGAAGTAAATGAAGAAGAAGGGGTAGGAAAAGAATCATTTCAGCGATATTAGTGATTATATTGTCAATGATTGAGGCATACACATACACATTACATATTCCTATAAATTATTGATGAAAAAAAAAATTGACCCACCAGGAATCGAACGTGGGTCGCCGAAATGGGAGGCAAGTGCTATGACCACTATACCAAAATAATCCACATAGACATTACACGTGAACGGAAAATGGAATTCTCAAATCCCACTTTGCAAGTGAAATATGAGCATGATCCCGGCATCTGATCGAAAAATAAAGGGCACATTTGTGATAGCTTATTGTCTCAGCTACAACATACTCGAAGCTCAGTGAAAACGAAACTAAAACGACGGAGATATTGCTCGCGAAAGACGGGAATGTAGAATCCAGTTTTGAAAAAAGTCATGTCCCGTAGAGAATACACGCAAAATGTGAAAAATTGACATGCCTCCTTTAATCGCAAAAATACGCCATGATGCCTTTGTCAAAATGAAAAATTGTAGTGCTGTATTTGTAGAAAATTGTCTCAGCTAGAACATATCAAAATTTGGAAGAAAATCGATCAATATTTACAGAGATACAATCAATTTTCCAAACATATGCTGACGTCATAATATGCAAATTGAAATTTTGAGTTCGGAGGCCATTATGATGACGTCATGAGTTAATTGAGGGTCAAATGAGACATGAAATCATATCTCCGACTCATAATCTATCCAAATATGAAAAAAATTGGGAGTTTCCATCCATTCTGAAGAGTTACAATGAATTTTGTATAGGCATGTTTTTGCCCATATATGCTATGTATTACAAGAGCTCGCGCGCACGGACATTTATCTTGAATGGACGCTCATCTTGTTATTAATGGTCATAAAGAGATAAACATGGTATCAAATTGTTCGAAAAATATGGGAAATATCATGAAAGAAAAAAATGGCGATTCTATGTTCTGTAATGGTGTTACGCGAAAACGCGCGCATGTGCGTGTGCGCGATTTTTATAAAATGCTTAAAATGGCCTGAAACGTATCCAAAATGAATTTGAGACGATTTAGAGCATTTTTTAATTTTGCGCGCGCCACGCGGACATATGCATGCGCGTTTTTGACCTGAAATTGACCGGACGGATATTGACCTTGATCATGATAAATATGAATGAGAAACGACTTTCCGTTATGAAGATATGATCATGAGTAGATTTTCAGAAAATTTTACAAAATGGCGCCTAGATGACGTCATCAGTCAAGGTCAAGGTTGAAAACCTTATTTTGCTTTGTCCATATGCCTATACATATGTGTGCCAAATTTCAAGGCATTTGATTGAGCCATTTTCAAATTATCTTGCTAACAATAAAGTGGGTGGAAATAAGAAAAATAAATAAAGAATAAATAAATAAATAAATAATAAAGGCAATTCTAACGAAAACATAAGGTGGTCTGTATTATATACAGCCCACCTAATAATATTCACATTTGTATAGTGCTTAATACTACGTTTCTAAACCATGTGCTACGCATACGAAAAGCAGGTATAGTGCTCTTATAGTAGTAGTAGTAGTAGTAGTAGACTTTATTGGATAACTTGTTTAGCACAGGGCTAATCTTCCACAAGGTCCATCTGGGTATACTGGGGTGTGCAGGTGAACCACTACACTGGGGTTTCCCTAATCTTAAACGAATAGTGCAGTGGGTTCTTAACGCTCAAGGGTGGTGACTCTCCTGTACACGGACGGGGCCTCCATTTAACGCCCTATCCGAGGGACGGAGTGTTTTCCACTTAACATAGCCTGCGTCTATGAAACAAGGAGAGGGGTACGTTAAACACACAACGCAGGCTTCAGTCATCCGCCTGGGTGTCCTATAGTCCTATAAGGGATTACATTTCAAAAGTGTGCATTGATACTGAAATTATCAGGTGTATAACATTTTATGATTAGATTTATAAATCTGGGATGAGGGAAAAAGAGTTGCAGAAACCATGTGTTAGCTACGCTCACACAAATAAGGTATAATTGTGCTAGTAGTTCTTTGAAGGAGCTTTATTTGAAAAGTGTACATTGATATTGGAATTATTAAGGTTACAAATTTTTATGAGCAGATTTGTATTAAATCTGTGATCAGGGCAAGAGCATGGCAGAAACCATGTGCTACACCTACGCAAAACAGTTATACTGTGTGAGTCAATAAAAATCAAACCTGAATTCAAGCACATACATGTATAGTATCTTAAAAACTGTGTATAATTGCTGAAATATGATATACTGGTAATGGTGTGAGTGCATCTTCTAGAATTTGAAAGCTTGTTCCTCTATTAAATGTGATCACGGGTGACTGAGCACTGCCCTTTTTCAGAAAGCATGTCAAAATGATGAGTGTTGATGATGGTGATGGTGATGGTGATGAACTGATAATGATAATGATGATGAGTGTTGATGATGGTGATGGTGATGGTGATGAACTGATGATGATAATGATGATGAGTGTTGATGATGGTGATGAACTGATGATGATAATGATGATGAGTGTTGATGATGATGATGGTGCTGGTGATGAACTGATAATGATAATGATGATGAGTGTTGATGATGGTGATGGTGATGGTGATGAACTGATAATGATAATGATGATGAGTGTTGATGATGGTGATGGTGATGGTGATGAACTGATAATGATAATGATGATGAGTGTTGATGATGGTGATGGTGATGGTGATGAACTGATGATGATAATGATGATGAGTGTTGATGATGGTGATGGTGATGGTGATGAACTGATAATGATAATGATGATGAGTGTTGATGATGATGATGGTGATGGTGATGAACTGATAATGATTATGATGATGAGTGTTGATGATGGTGATGGTGATGGTGATGAACTGATGATGATAATGATGATGATGGTGATGGTGATGAACTGATGATGATAATGATGATGAGTGTTGATGATGGTGATGGTGATGGTGATGAACTGATAATGATAATGATGATGAGTGTTGATGATGGTGATGGTGATGGTGATGAACTGATGATGATAATGATGATGAGTGTTGATGATGGTGATGGTGATGAACTGATGATGATAATGATGATGAGTGTTGATGATGGTGATGGTGATGAACTGATAATGATAATGATGATGAGTGTGATGATGGTGATGGTGATGGGTGATGAACTGATAATGATAATGATGATGAGTGTTGATGATGGTGATGGTGATGATGAGTGTTGATGATGGTGATGGTGATGGTGATGAACTGATGATGATAATGATGATGAGTGTTGATGATGGTGATGGTGATGGTGATGAACTGATGATGATAATGATGTTGTTGATGATTAAAAGGATGGTGATATTGATGGTGATGATGTTGATGAAGATGGTAATGATACCAATAATATTGTGATTGGGATGATGAGGAGGAGGAGGAACATTTTGATTTTTACCTCAAGCAGTCCAAAGTCATATATTTCATGGACCTTTTGAAAGCTGGATTTCTTTCGATATCATTCTATTTATAATAATAATGATAATAATATTCACATTTGTATAGTGCTTAATACTACGTTTCTAAATGTTTTACATTGTTACATTGCCAAACCAACTTTTATTCAACCAATATAAGTCAACAAATTCTAGACCATTTGGGAAAATGTAATGACTTTATGGTGTCTAATGTCAATATGGTGTCTGTCTCTGCTGTTTGACTTGGGTATCACATTATGTACATGTAGCTTACCGTAATTGTGTAGTCTGTACAGCTACATACACTATGAACATGACGGACAAAGAAAGAGGACAAAATACAGTTCCTCATTCTACCCTCAATAATTGCTGTGGTAGACAAAGGAACATCCCTTCACTGCTATTATGTAAAATAAGTAGAACAGGTGAATATGCATGTGACACCTGTTCAAAACATCTTTACATAATAGCAGTGAAGGGATGTTCCTTTGTCTACCACAGCAATTATTGAGGGTAGAATGAGGAACTGTATATTTTGTCCTCTTTCTTTGTCCTTCATGTTCACAGTGATACAAACTGTAACATTAGAAATCCCAATCAATAACAGAAAGATAGAAATAATGATCATCTCAAACAGTTTCTTTGATAGCAATCTGACTTATAAAGATTTTATTTTCTGTTTGTTGATTAAAGGGAAAGACCAGTATTGGGAACCAAAAAAAAAAAAAAATGAAATGGAAGCTGTTATTACCAATCATGTGAAAGAATATGTTTGTACTAATATGTGATGATAAAAATTTTGCTGGGAAACCGCCTAATAATTGATATATTTGGTAAATTATTATATCTATTGGGACCAAATAGATATCTCGCACGTGGTCGTGTAGTCCCATATACATCTTTCTGTGTACAGTGCTTGTAACTTTACCAAGACTGGGCCAAATTTCTTATCATTTTGATGATTCCAGAACCTTGCAGTACACACCAATACTTATATGCTAGATGATCAACCTTTTCTGATCGATTTCACAACGTTTCTTTCACAATGCAATCGCATGACCAGAACTGGCCTTTATCTTTAACTATAAGTATAAAGTTTTCATTTCTTCAAGAAATAGTCGGCATCTCATAATTTGCATATTAAAAGTTATTTTGTAAATCTTCTTTCCATGTATTGTTTGCTAGATCCTGAGGAGCACCCCCAGAAGGAGGAGTACTGGGGTCATGTGAACCCTATTGGTCCTAGGGCATGTTATGATGAGGGCAAGAGGGTTGCTGAAACCATGTGCTACGCATACGAAAAGCAGGTATAGTGCTCTTATAGTAGTAGTAGTAGTAGTAGTAGACTTTATTGGATAACTTGTTTAGCACAGGGCTAATCTTCCACAAGGTCCATCTGGGTATACTGGGGTGTGCAGGTGAACCACTACACTGGGGTTTCCCCCTAATCTTATACGAATAGTGCAGTGGGTTCTTAACGTGCAAGGGTGGTGACTCTCCTGTACACGGGACGGGGCCTCCATTTAACGTCCTATCCGAGGGACGGAGTGTTTTCCACTTAACATAGCCTGCGTCTATGAAACAAGGAGAGGGGTACGTTAAACACACAACGCAGGCTTCAGTCATCCGCCTGGGTGTCCTATAGTCCTATAAGGGATTACATTTCAAAAGTGTGCATTGATACTGAAATTATCAGGTGTATAACATTTTATGATTAGATTTATAAATCTAGGATGAGGGAAAAAGAGTTGCAGAAACCATGTGTTAGCTACGCTCACACAAATAAGGTATAATTGTGCTAGTAGTTCTCTGAAGGAGCTTTATTTGAAAAGGTAACGACATTAACATCACTCGCTGTGTTAATCTCAGTTTGTAATTTCCGCACGCAGTACCGTTTGTAAATATACAAATATGTTTGCAAAATTGCAGGTGTGTACACGTACTGCATGAGTGTGTTTTTTTTGGGAGAAGACTACCTACGGCTTGCCAAGTTATGCCAATCGTTAGCTGTGGCGGCTGGCCCGTGAGTTTTAATAGGTTGGCCACTCCTGATGTATAGTATTTTAAAAACTGTGTATAATTGCTGAAATATGATATACTGGTAATGGTGTGAGTACATCTTCTAGAATTTGAAAGCTTGTTCCTCTATTAAATGTGATCACGGGTGACTGAGCACTGCCCTTTTTCAGAAAGCATGTCAAAATGACCTTGGCCCAGTTGGGATTGAATGGTATGTGTGTAGGAGTTGCTTCATTAAAGTGTGGGTTCAAAGAAAATCACAAATATGGCAAATAACATATTACTAGAAACTGGTAAGCTAATAGATGGCCATCGTACAAGTTGTAGGTCAACTACAAATCGGATGATTTATACAAATACAAATAAAACCACCTCCATAGCATCTGGGATATGCGAGAGATTCGCCAGAAAAATAACGATGTTTTAATGCCGTCACAATATGAACCAATCCTGCCCAAGCAGACGACATCCCATAAAGAATGAACATAATTGCAATGCTATTATTTCTCAAATTATAATGAGTTTAGTGTATATAAATGTGATGGAATTTTACACCATTCAAAAGGGATATGACCCGATTCTGATAACTAAATTCTTTTGTTTGTAAATACACAGGATAGGGGTTAATGAACAATCAAAGAAACCACACTTTCAAATTTAAAACCCTGGAATGAAAGCATGGACGCATTTGTTCCCTCTTGAAACGCCGAACATACCGCGGTGTATGCAGCTGAAAATACAATGGCGTCTTATTTTGTTTACAAGCGACGGATTCCTTAATTTTTTTATCGCTGCATTTTTCATCAAAATAATACCATGCGCGGGGTTTAGAGTGAGGCAATAGATTAAACATTTAGTCTGACGGTAGTGAAGTAAGAGAAATAACTGAAGAGAAGACGACGAAACAGGCACTGAAAATGTGTGAGATGTCATGGGACATCGTCTGCTTGTGCAAATCATGTTCAACAATCAACATGTGATGTCACACATCTCAGCAGCGATCGGAGAGCATTTCAGGTGCTATGTCGGGGCTGTATTAAAGAGTTTTGTAATTCATAATAATCATTACTTCGAATGTTTCCGAGCATGGAATTTTGATAACCTTGTCAAATTAAAGTGTTACCTTTGCAATAATGACAATAAAGTTAGTTTTTAAAATCAATGAACCTGATCTTTAAAGACAAAGACAAGTTCTTGTCATGCTATGGCATTGTGAAAGAAACGTTGTGGAATCGATCAGAAAAGGTTGATCATCTAGCATATAAGTATTGGTGTGTACTGCAAGGTTCTGGAATCATCAAAATAATAAGAAATTTGGCCAAGTCTTGGTAAAGTTACAAGCACTGTACACAGTAAGATGTATATGGGCCTACGCGACCACGTGCGCGATATCTATTTGGTCCCAATAGATATAATAATTTACCAAATATATCAATTAATAGGCGGTTTCCCAGCAAAATTTGTATCATCACGTATTAGTCAAAACATATTCTTTCACATGATTGGTAATAAGAGCTTCCATTTCATTTTTTGAGAGGGGCGTTTCCAAAACTGGTCTTTACCTTTAATGTTTTGAGTGCATTCGTTTGGAATGAATATTGTTCACCCAAGCCTGCATTTATCATCAAATACATTCCACACTTAATAGGCAGAGCCAAATTTGACATGAATCACAAAAAGCGTTAGTGTTCAGCTCTCCATGACAAGATTTGATTGATCAATGTTCAAATTAAAGAAATAATTAATTGCAATGGGTTCAATATGAGTATCTTGGACTAAATCTTCATAAACAACTGATTGCGACAAGAATCTGGGTTTCCTTCTTGTGACTCACACGGTGAAGTAGGATGTTTTCAAAAGTCTGCAAAGCAGTTTCTAGTATTATCAGGTTTATAGATTATTATGATCAGGGCCCCGTTTTATAAAGAGTTGCTATTAATTGATCCAAATCAATCGCAAGTCCTCTTATCGATCCCTAGTCTGATATGTAAATATTTACGATTAATATCAATCGCAAATAACCTGCAATTGACACTGAACACTGAATGGGTAAATGGGACTACACCCAAGTGTTTAGTCCAAACTTTTCAGCTGTTTTTTTCGTTATATATCCAAAACAAGGGCATTGGAATAGCAAGCCTTTTCAGGAGACATGTTTACTATGATAATTTCCCAAACCTACATAAAAGGTGACGAGAAAGCTTATAAATTATTAATCCCCTTTACCAGAAGTTCAGAACTCAATCATCTCTCTAAAATAAACCTCAGCCTTTTATCTCTTGCCTGGAAGGCTTGAATTTTGTATAGATAGGATGGAATAGAGAGATATAATGGAATATAATGGAATAGAAAGATATAATAGAATATAATGGAATAGAGAGATATAATGGAAGATAATGGAATAGAGAGATATAATGGAATATAATGGAATATAGAGATATAAAAGAATATAATGGAATAGAGTTGGTATTTAGGTTACATATGCACTGAAACTTGCTACCCTTTGTTAATTCATGGTTCAATGCATGGAGTAATTACCGGTATACAATGAATGAAATTAAACTTGGGCCAAAGCAGTGGAGTTAAATATTATTGAATGATGAATGAAATTGATGCCCCAGGCCCTCAGTGGTATGTAAGAAATTTTAAAAGGGAGATGGAAAGATTTAGAGTGTGACATACATATACATTGTAGGTCAGATAAACAGGAAGAACCGGTAGACAAGTGCCATGTTTATCATAATAATAAAGAGAGAAACGAATGATAATAAGAAAGAAGAGAAGGGAGAGAGATTAAGAAAGACAGAGAGATGGAAGAGAGAGAGAGAGAGAGAGAGATAGAGAAGTAAAAATAGGGAGAGAGAGACAGAGAAGGAAGTAAAAATAGAGAGAGAGAAGGAAGGATAGAAAGAGAGAGAGAGAGAGAAGTACAAAATAGGGAGAGAGAGACAGAGAGAGAAGGAAGTAAAAATAGATAGAGAGAAGGAAGGAGAGAGAGAGAGAAGGAAGGATAGAGAGAGAGAGGAAGGATAGATAGATAATAGAGAGAGAGAGAGAGGAGAGGGGTGTACTACTTATAGTAACGTTTCCATGCATTATCTGTAATCTTCACAATTGTGATATTCCAACCAATCTTCATCTTTTTCCAGGATAAAGTTGAAGTCCGAGTTGCCAGGATTTTCAACACCTTTGGACCTCGTATGCACATGAACGATGGGCGGGTCGTCAGTAACTTCATTCTACAAGCCCTCCAAAATGAACCAATCACGATATTTGGAAAAGGACAACAAACGCGCTCCTTCCAATATGTCAGGTAATGGTGGTCAAGCTAGTGCCCTTCTCTTTGTGCTTGCAAACATGTTGCTCTCTCTCAGTTTGGATGAACGAGGTCGTTTCCTAGAGAACTGAATAGCAGAAATGCGAAACAGCTGTTAAGATTCTTTTTGAAGATTTAAGTTGTAAAAGAAGAAATGTCTTGTTCAGACATGATTCATTAAGCTGATTGCAAAGCAGTGCAAATAAAAATTGAAATAAACTAGAAACCAGAAAGTAAATTGTTGCAAAATGATTAATCACATCACTGAACTTGTCCAAGTTTCTTGAGCACTACAAAAAGGGTTGTCTCTAACAACTCACAAGAGTTTCATGTTGTGGAGCTGTCGTTTAATTATGCCATTTGAGGAGGAAGAAGAAACTTCACATTATCTTATTGTTTTTAATATCTTGCTATTTATCATCTAAATTCAAAGAAATCTGGCAATTTTTTGGAGAGGGCTTGCAAAACTCTACATGACCTTTAACCTTTCACCCCCTTGTCTTTTCCCTTCTTGCAGTGATCTTGTGAGCGGTCTTATTTTGCTCATGAATAGCAATGTATCATCACCTGTAAACATAGTAAGTATACCTGTATTTACTATAGGATCTCTTTCATATGTCTGAGTTTTGGTGCCTAAAACTTTGTATCAAAATATTTTCTGGAGATCATAGATTTTAAAGGTACTATGTCCCATTTGCAGGCCAAAAATATGAAAAGGTTAAATTCCAACGGCATTTGAAAGACAATACTAATTTAGAACTTCCCTAAAAAAGGGGGCTTGAAAATGTCTTTAAGTGGGAAAATAACGACTATTAGTTGTCGAATCGACTTAGGAGCTATAGAGCCAGTAAGTAATAGTCTGATTTTTCAGACCATTGTACCGAATGGTCGTACGTTTTATGCTGCGCAAAGATTCAATCAGTTTAATTTTGGCCATTACAAGAAGTGGGTTATTGATGTAGACAAATGCTCATGTACCCTTTACAGCTCATTTTATGTATGTTATTACCAAAGATGAAAAAAGCCAGTCAGTCACTCAATAGTGTCTGACAGTGAAGTCTAGCAAGTAAACGGGTTTCCTTGCATAATTTGAATATTAGGACACTGCTAACGTTTAAATTTCACAGATAGGACATACATGACATATTCATAATTCCTGCAAAGTTCTACAGAATTTGATGTTGGCTGCAAAGGGACATAGTATCTTTAATGTACCCTAGGGTGACTGATTAAAGCTAGAGCCCATCCCACACTTCACAATCTCTCTGCAACCCAACTATCTGAGAAATCACAGTTTTATTGGATATTGCAATGTAAACAAAAATTATCATCCTGATTGAAATTCTGATTAATGCTAACAATTACAGTTTTAGTGCATTTAAGCCTTCTGGTCGGTGTAAAAGACAAATCGGCTTCAAATCTTAGATAATAGCACATCTAAAATGGCGTCACAACAATTCTGAGCCAATTTGAGCTTTCCTTGAATTGGTTATGCATTGGATTCACTATACTTATGTACCTGTCTTTATTCTATGGCAGCACCAATAAGGTTCTTGCCTTTTATAAGCTGTTTCCTCCTTTATGCATTGTAATTTCATGATCTGTTCAATAAATGTTTGCTTGTAATTTTTATAAATGAATGAAAGAAATGTCAACTTGAAGAGAGTGCTTCCATGAGACATTCAATAGCCATGGTATACAGAATACACAAAATAGTTATCATATTGAACTTTGTGGAAGAATACTCCAAGGTTCACATGACTTTGTACTCTCTGTCAAACTTCTCAAGGCTTTTTGCTGAATTTCAATGTCCCCTAGGGCTTCACATGTGTAGAGCAACTGCATTCTTGTTTGTGAAATACTATTGAATGTCTAATAACAGTTTAGTCAAATTCAGACCCCCTCCTCCTAGGCAAACTCTGTATTGCATTTCACTTTTTATCTTTAATGATTTGAAAAAACATCTGAAAACAGGCGCTATATTGAATGAAACCAATTATTATTATTATGATTAATGATTATGATGAATCTAATTTATTTTAATTTCATTTACAGGGCAATCCTGAGGAGCATACAATTCTTGAATTTGCAGAAATAATTAAAAACAAAATAGGTAAGATTTCTAAAGAATAGACCATTTCATTATGTAATCAAAATTTAATGCACAAATCTTTGTTAAGATAACAACATGTAATGTTTGCAATTCGCATTCTGACTATTTAAATTATTTGTAGCAGGTGAATAAAATAATTTTTAGCGAGGCACTTAACAAAGATTGGTGCATTAAATTTGATTACAGTACGAAAATGGTCTATTGGCTATTGAGAGCCAGGGGGCCGTTTCGTCGAAACTGTCACAATTCTACAAGTAACTTCTTGGACATCCCATTGAAAATTATTATAGAATGAACATACATTTGTATGGGAGGTCCATGAACTTTAATAGACTTGTGGCAGTTTTGAGAAACTGGCCCCAAAATGGCATAAAATGAGTCAATACCCTTCTGATCTGGTCATTTGTATTGTCAGTTTTTTCTTGTTGTTGTTGTTGTTGTTGTTGTTGTTGTTGTTGTTGTTCTTCTTCTTCTTCTCCTTCTCCTCCTTTCATTCTCCTTCTTCCTCTTCCTCTCCTTCTTCTTATCCTTCCCCTTCTTCCTCTTTTTCTTCTCCATCTTCTTTACCTTCTTTTCCTCCTTTAAAAAAAAAATCATTATTATAACTATTACTGACTTACATAGTTATCATTCATTTTTTATACATTTGTTTTATTACCCAGGAGGAGGTAGTGTAATCTCACATGTCAAAGCCGCTGAAGATGATCCTCAAAAGAGAAAACCTGATATTACCAAGGCGAGGACATTATTAAACTGGGAACCAAAGGTAAGCAGTCTAATTATTGCAATATTATTATTATTTAGTAATTGGCATCACCTGTGCATCGGAGAAAAAACAAACTGCATCACTGTAACCCTCTGGTTTCTCATCCCGATATGACTGATTGGGATACGCAGGTTTCCCCCCTGAAGATGGTGATAGTGATGGTGATGATGCTGGTGATGGTGATGATGCTGGTGATGATGATGATGGTGATGATGATGATGATGATGGTGATGATGATGATGGTGATGATGGTGATGATGATGATGATGGTGATGATGATGATGCTGGTGATGATGATGATGATGATGCTGGTGATGATGATGATGATGGGGATGATGGTGATGATGATTTCAGCAATGATGGGGAGAAGAGGGAGATGATGATGGTGATGGTGATGATGCTGGTGATGATGATGATGATGGTGATGGTGATGATGATGATGATGATGATGATGATGATGGTGATGATGATGATGATGATGGTGATGGTGATGATGATGAATATGCTGGTGATGGTGATGATGATGAATATGCTGGTGATGGTGATGATGATGGTGATGGTGATGATGATGATGATGATGATGATGATGGTGATGATGCTGGTGATGATGATGATGGTGATGATGAATATGCTGGTGATGGTGATGATGATGATGGTGATGATGATCATAATGATGAATGGTTACATTTAGGAGGATATAAAGAAGGGAGGAGAGGGAGAGTGATATGGGAGGGAGATGGACAACAGATAGTGTGCAATATCATAACGACACCAAGGGCAAAGCATCTTAAAATGGAAAGAAGCAATTTGAAATTCATCCAGTAAACAACTCTTTTGTTGTCCTCATCCTTTTCACCAGGTTCCACTGGATGACGGGCTGGAGAAGACAATACAGTACTTTAGGAACGAGCTGAATGCCACAAAGGGAACATTCCATCCTAATGCACACCAGATACCAGGAAGCGAGTAAATCGAATATCACAAACACGTAACGAACATCTGGAAGGCCTTCACCTGGACCTTTCCTGTCGCTCTGTCAGATTGACCTCTCAAAATTACTTCACAAAAAGAAAGCATGTACTTTGAAATCGGTAAACCTACAGGGGAGACTTATGTAGCCCATTAAGGTAACAAGTCTGTGGGGGGTCAGTGGCTCATAACCATGGACATACATGTACATAGCATCCCTGGAATGCTTCTTCAACTGTGGCAGACCTTTTCTCTGAATTCACTTGAAGGACGCCATTTTGGATGTTGGTTTCCATTTAAACCAAGTATGTTAAACCTCAGTCACACCCACAAGACCGACACCAGACTGACTACCAGCTGATCAGAAAATTATATCATCACTAATAGTCCGGAATTGGTCCGTCTGGCGTCGGTTTGGATTCGGTTTGGCGGTGTGACCGAGGTAGTTTGCTGCATCAGTTTACTCAAATACAGAATATGAAACAATCAGGGACTTGAGGTAAATTTCTTTCTTTCATTCATAGATCAAACGCATTAGAAGACGGTGATTACCTAAAAGTATTTTTCGTAGCTTTGCTATACTATTAAACCGCTTGTAAAATGTTACAGATCTATTTTTAAAATATTGAGTTGATAATTAATGTAAGAACTTGTATATTATTTATAATTCCGATAAACTCTTTTCTTATAAAAACATGCTTGTGAATTTTTAAAATTTGTACTCTATTTATTCAGCCACATTAGGTGGAATGTACTTACCATTGAGTATCGGATGGGATTCGGGTGAATGAAGAAAACGTGATGACGCCAGCTATGGCCTAAATGGCCTTTCATACCAACAAAATCATTCAGGATATTGAATGGCGTCTAAATTGGCCCCCTTGATATATTTTCAAGTTAAATATGTATCCGTAGTATTTCTATGTCCAGTGCCAAGTCTCATTCAAAGCAGCCCTTTTGTAGTATCATGTCCCATTGCATTAGTTTCATGTGGATTTTGCATGCCTGTTGTTAAAAATAGCAATATTACATACCATGGCCCCACTGCACTAATTTCATGTTGTGTTTTATTTCTCTACTTCTTGTATAAGTAGATATCTTGTATATTGAAATCTGGGTTTTGGGGATATTTGATTTGATTTATGTAGTGCACTTTTTAATTTTTTTGATTGTGAGTCTCATAAAAAGAACAAGTGGACCGCCATCTTTAGATTGTATATGAGATTATATTGATGTGATTACATCTGTTGAGAGCCAGAAGGGTGTTACTTACCTCTGTGTTAACGTCCTTCTTACTCCATACAGATGATACATACAATATATTATTGAAATAATCTGCAGCCATTTTAATAATAATAATAATAATAATAATAATAATCTTTTATAGTCCACTCCAAATTTTATTAAACCGAAAATGGAAATTCTTTGTGCCCAATTGATCGTGAGCCCGGCAGCCACTGAGCAGCGCCAGATCGACATTGCTCTATCCCCTTATTGTTGAACGCCAAACAAGGTAGCAGCGACTCCCATCTTTAACGTCTTTTGGTATGACGCGGCCGGGTTCGAACCCACGACCTCCGGTTGTGAGGCGGACGCTCTACTGACTGAGCCAACACACCGGTACTGACTTGGCTACATGCCAAGTCATCTTGGGATTACTAGTGAAGTGCAATGCAGTTTGACACACAAAAAGAATCAAATTGAAATCATCAGGGTTGATAGAGCAGTTTATCTGAATGATATCATGTGTTGAGAGCCAGAAAGGGCTTTAACTCCTAAACGTGTGCATACATGTACATTAACGTTTAAAGGGACTTGGTAACATTGTTCAGATGAGAGAAAATGGTGCTAAGGTAGTGACTTGATGCTTGATGTAAAATTAAAAGATAATCTGAAAGTTTGAGTGAAAACAGACCATTATTAAATTGGGAAAAACTGATCTGATCGATTCCTTAATTCTCCCAACTATATAATAACAATTTAATTACATTTTAGGTGAATGTAAATCGTAACAAAGATATGAATTTGCTCTATATATCATTCCAGACATTTAAGTGTTGAAAGATTTTTAAAATCCTGTCTTATGTCTTATTTTCATGGAAAAACGGCTGGAAAAATTCAAAAATGGTTGGGAGAATTTACTGTTAGAAGGTGTTGACCAGTGACGCCTTCAAAGAAAACCATAAATATCTTTGTGATTTGAGAATTTTTTCAGGATTTTTAGCATGCTAGAGGGTTAGTACAGTAGAAGGAATATAATAAGTAACATTTCATACAAAAATTACGGAGTTTTTTCATCAACCTTCAACAATGTTACTGAGTCACTTTAACACTCTACTGGCTATGAGGCTCATTCAGATATGATGTAGCAAAACTGTGGTGGGTTTTCATGACGACGTTAGTGTACTACGCTTCATATTTCTGTATCTCATAACACAGAGCTCAGTGAATATGCGCAAGTCCTTTGTTGCGGGCGGTTGCCATTCATTTACACTTGAAGAAAACGCAGTGGCTTTTGTGCGGCGGTTCACCGCCCCCTATCTGAGCAAGCCTTTAATCCTGTTTTACTACAGCTTTTGAATTGTAGGGTAACATTTAATGTGATGAAATGAAGAAGATTACTGGAAATCTTTTAAGATATTTTGAAGAGGGCAAGTATCTTTCTTGGTATAACATTGCAAAGGATATATGTGTACCCACCCCTCCTCCAATTAACACACACACACATACCTGTTTGTGCATGCTATTGTATGGAAATGAAAATGATGTGCCGACTTGTATTTATTCTTTATTGAAATCTCAAACTTCATTTCTAGCTGACTCTATGTTCAAATATCTCTTATAAAGGGATAGATGATAATTTGTGTACTTTTCATTTTAGTTACTAGCCAGTTGGCTAAAAATAGTTCTCATCTAATCTTACACCTGTATTATGTATATGTGAAAAAAATATACTCAGAAATTGTCTTAAGTGATGTGAAAAATAGGAAAATGGAATCTGAAATGATCAGCGTCTTGAAATAATGCGCTACATCCCCATTCTTTCAAGCAAAAATATTTATTTTAGTACCCTTAATTTATATTTTGTAGTTATTTTTTTTAAATTCCTATGCGATTTTCTTGCATAAAAAGCATGACAATCTATGATTCAGCCTTATGTACAAGGGAAATGTCAATTTATCTACATTTTTCTTGGAGGATTCAATATTAAAATGTACAAGGTTTTCATTATCAGTAAACAAGCTCCAAGGCAGAACTACAATAACATGTGTAGTTATTATTTTTTCCCTATGAAAGCTAGTTTAACAGAGACTGGAGTATTATAAAAGTATCATTTTTTTCTGGTTACTTTGTTCTCAGAGATGAAAAACGGTGGGAGGGGGAGGATTCCTTGCAAAACATAATTTGTACTGCTTTTCAATGAGACTGAAAGCGGGATGGGGAGGGGATGGGGGGAGGGCACTTATTCTGCAAAATTCAAGCTTCATTTGACATTGGCTTGGTTTGTGGTGCCTTACAACATGGACTGTTTGCTTGTCTATTCTCACTAGCATGGTGTGTTGCACTAGAAATAATGTAACATTTTTCCTTTTCACATCATTGATGCATTCTTAGTTTTTTAATTGTTAAAAATGTAATACATGAATTGCTGAATCTTGATTGTACAAAATTTGATAAAAATGAAGAAAGATCCTGAAATTAAAAAAAAGAAGAAAATGATAACTATTGTTTGTGCTCACTTTTTTTTTTTCACTTCTCATCCATAAAGCAGAAAAGAGAAAGATACAAAGAGAAAGATACAAAGAGAAAGGTGAACAAGCAAGAGAGATGAAAAGAGAAAGATAGAAAGAGAAAGAGAAAGATAGGCAGATAAAGATAGAAAGAGAATGGTGAACAAGCAAAGAGAGATGGATAGAGTATACTGTCATACATTGTACCTGTCTATTAAAGATACTATGTCCCTTTTGCAGCCAACATCAAATTCTGTAGAACTTTACAGGAATTATGAATATGTCATGTATGTCCTATCTGTGAAATTTAAACGTTAGCAGTGTCCTAATATTCAAATTATGCAAGGAAATCCGTTTACTTGCTAGACTTCACTGTCAGACACTATTGAGTGACTGACTGGCTTTTTCATCTTTGGTAATAACATACATAAAATGAGCTGTAAAGAGTACATGAGCATTTGTCTACATCAATAACCCACTTCTTGTAATGGCCAAAATTAAACTGATTGAATCTTTGCGCAGCATAAAACGTACGACCATTCGGTACAATGGTCTGAAAAATCAGACTATTACTTACTGGCTCTATAGCTCCTAAGTCGATTCGACAACTAATAGTCGTTATTTTCCCACTTAAAGACATTTTCAAGCCCCCTTTTTTTTAGGGAAGTTCTAAATTAGTATTGTCTTTCAAATACCGTTGGAATTTAACCTTTTCATTTTTTTGGCCTGCAAATGGGATATAGTACCTTTAAGGCCATTCAAAGAAAATGAAAAAGTGGCCTTACTACACAGGTTCTACAGGTTCTACATTCACATTTCTATTTTGAGGGAGACACGATACATGACCACTACAGACAGGTGGCCTTTATAGAGAGGTGGCCACTAAGACAAGTTGTAAAGGCAAAGGAAGATTTAAAAAACAAAACACTCAAGATGTGAAACACGATGGAATAAAAGAGAAGCTGAAACTAAGGCAAAACAGTGAAGGGGGCTGTCGAGTGTTGATACAATCTTTCATGAGAACTCAACTTTGGAGGCATTTAGAGGATTTAAAGGAAAACTTTATAAAAGGAAAGAAAGGAAAGAAATGATAAATGGGGATTTAATAAAAGGCTACAATATCATGGTGTAATAAGCCTCCAATAGACCTCTTTACTAACTTTATAATAAAAGGTTCTCTTGATGACCGACAAGCTTGCCAGAGGCTTGCCCAACATAGTAACAACTAATGTATGCAAATTGAATTCCATCCATGGAAATTCCATTATGCATGGAAGGTGAATCAAATAATTTGGTAGTCTAGGGTTTGGAAGAGAAGCTTACACAGGTCTATTGGGATACCCATTCACCATGGACACCTATAGAGAAAACCTTTACAAAAAGATGATTCCACAAAAATTTGTTTCATAGTTATATAAAATGATGATAATCTTTAATGTGCAAAGCATGTATACATTTATACAAAAAAAATAAACATAAAAAATGTAGCTTCAAAGTAAAATCTTCACTGCTCATAATTATATTTGTCGCAACAATATCATCAGTATTGTTCTGATGTAATAAATACATGTACAAATTTCAAACTTCGGCTGCAATGTTGTTAAATGCCAACATAAAATAAAATGTTTTCACGATCCTTTAATTTTTCCTTTAATTTTTCCTTCATTTCGTCTTCTGAGAACCAACATTTTCATGACTGTCGATTTATATAGCCTAGAGTCACGAATTGATGCCAAAATACAGAATTTCTATCTGAATATCTGAATATCTGTCTAATATGATCATGAATTTGCAACGATTCCTTAAACCTTTGATATAAAGATCTAAGATTTCATGGGCATATTCAAATCAAAAGGCTCTATTAATTTGCCAACTTTCAAAATTTTATCTCACTCATGTGAGAATGGGTGAAGGGTGGGGGCAGTAAAATGAACATTTCCACAGGGTTAACAAATTTCTTCAGAGTTTATTATTAAAGTTAATCTTGAGCTCTGGTATGGGAATTGTATGTTGAGAGAACATGGCTATAATTCATTCTGGATTGCTTATCCTTGCAGTAGATTGATTGTTTGAACCAGTAGAATAAAAAGCAAACACACAAAAACTTGCTGGAAATCATCTTCAATAAAAACCACAACTCTCATTTGCACATAGACCTGTGTTGAGCACACAGTGTCAGGCCTACTTACCTTGATTTCCTTATCTTTCTATGCTTACTACTCAGCCCCTATACATTTTCTACCAAAATCGTTTGGCACATCACATGTCATTTATTTGTAAATTTGAACATTCAGTGTGAGTTTTGTTGGATTCTGTGAGAATTAATTTTCTATCACTACCAGAAGTCAAGCTTATCTTTAACAAGTGGCCACAGTTCTAATTTGCTGAAGAGAGTACACTTTAGATGAAACATACATGTACAAGTATGCATCAATGATTGACACATCACCATGGAGGCAGAGGAGGTAGGCTAGGAGAGAATGAAGATATGAGAAAAGAGAAAGTGAGAGAGGGAGAGAGAGAAAAAAAAGGAAGGACAGAGATAAGGGAGAGAGAGAGAGAGACAGAGAGACAGAGAGAGAGGGGGTGTGGGAGATAGAGAGAGAAAAAGGAAGGACAGAGATAAGGGAGAGAGAGAGAGAGACAGAGAGAGAGAGACAGAGAGAGAGAGGGGGGGGGAAGGGAGATATAGGAAGAAGGGGAGATAGAATGGAAGAAGAAGATAATAAAGATGTAGAAAGTGAGAAAAAGGGGGTGGAAGAGGGAACAAAGAACAGAGAGGGAAACAAGAAGAAACAGCACATGGAGAAAGTAAAACAACCTTTATCAAAATTAGTCAAGAGAATCAATATATCAAAAAAGATTGATACTTTTTTTTTCCCTTTAAAAAACACAACAACCTAAATGTACATAATCCTCCCATCTAGCAAAAAGGACACAATATAAGTGAATATTATTAAAGAGAAGTGTTTCCCCTATGAAACTGAAAACAAATCTTGGTATTGAAGAATGAATCCCCGGCCTTGGTCGAGTACTACTGCCTAGGCTCTGAAGAACTGATACCAAGACGATGAGTCCATTCTATAGGAGCCAAATACAATGGGAATGTGCCCTGAAACCAAGAATCAACATCGTGATAAAAGCTGTGCATTATGCCTCGATAGTTGCATGAAGATATTTGAGAAATATCCTTTGAAGTCCACAGTACTTTGGTGTCTTAGAGGTGTCATGGTAGAGTGGATACGTCACTGGACTGTGGATCACAAGGTCCGTGGTTCGAGTCCCACCGTGGCTCTAATGTCCTTTGGCAAGACATTGATCTACATTTGCCACACTCAACCCAGGTGATGTAAATGGGTACCTGGCAGGAATTAATTCCATGAAATGCTAGAGCCCAGTAATGGCAGCCATGCTAAAGCCAGGGTAATAATCGGGAGCGCCAGGAGTGTCAAGTCTGACAGATATGGGCGCTTTACAAGAACCCAATATTATTATTATTAGCAGAAGAGTGTCTGTGGCTTTGGTTAGACTGTTCATACCCTCTCATACTAGCATCCTACATTAAGAGTTTTGACAACAATGACGAGTCTTCTTCATCCATCTCTACTTCCATGTCAAGACTTGAGTTTGATTTCTCCGTCGTAGCAACGACCTCCTCTTTGACTACCACTTCCAGGTCAGGTACTGTTTCACTCCCTCCTGAGATTGTGTGTAGAGAGAATGAGAGATAGAGGAGATATAAGATTATGAACATTTGGTGAATTAATAATGGATTGATAAAATGATAGAATGTAAGGGTGGAGAAAAAAGAGGAAACAAGGACAGATAAATAGGAGAAGGAGACATACGGAGAGAGGTAGAGATAGAGATATATATATATATAGAGAGAGAGAGAGAGAGAGAGGGGGGAGAGAGGGGGGGAGAGAGAGAGAGAGAGAGAGGACAACCTGATGAAGAAAATGGAAGATCAACAAAATTCCAGGAAAAAAATACTTGTCTGATTTAACTCAAAAGCACAAGACGACTCTTTTCATTTAAATAATAACCATCAACATAGACTTAGCAACTTGTGGGCTTTTACTCTTAAACTTGCATTCACAATTTAAGATTACAACAGGGGTGGAGGAGGAGGAGGAGGAGGGAAAGGAAGAGACAAAAGGAGGGGCCACCTCTCTGCTCTATATGCTGCATTAATTAAACATGGGGAGGGGAGAGGGTGAGGAGAGGGAGGGGAGAGGGAGGGTAGGGGGTGGGGATGGGAGATGGAGAGGAGAGGGAGGGGAGGGAGAGGGAGAGGGAGAGGAGAGGGAGGGGAGAGGGAGGGGAGGGGAGAGGGAGGGGAGAGGGAGGGGAGAGGAGAGGGAGAGGAGAGGAGGTGAGAGGAGAGGGAGAGGAAGAGGGAGGGGCTGAGGGGATGTCTTACTCACCTGTACATGGTGACATCTCTCCAATGTACTGCTCTATACTGTGTGTTAACATGGTCACTGAGAATGTATCATCACGCCCAACACCAAGTGCCTGAAGGACAAACAAATAACGTATCATTTCATCAAGGGAGCATAAAACATTAAAAACAAGTATCAAGTAATAGAAATGCTCCTTCAAGTCATTCACTGTCAGAATGATCATATAAACAAAATTTTGTTTTGAGGAATTTCTAAGACATTTTTTCTTTCAATCATTCAAATACATATCTCAGAAACACATGACATATTTTTTTCGTTGTTATTATCAACAAATTTCATATTTCAAGTTACATTTCAACCATTGGTCTAATTTTCTTAGAAATATGGAAAATATTTTTTTCGGATCATTCAAATATATTTTCCAGAAATATGTGACATAATTTTTGGTGCAATAAGATCTTAAATGATCGACAAATTGAATTACTTGTTTTTGGAGTAATCTTTCTAACCATAAAATTCTGAACTGAATTTGTATCTGGGCCAAAACTATTTCAGTCTATCATATGATGCATCCTCAGATACAAAAACAATGTGCTCACTTACATCACCACTTTATATTTTTTGCTTTGTTATCATCAGCAAATTTCATATTTTGTTACCACCACCATCATGTATAAAAAATAGCTTGCACTTAATAGAGGGTTGATTTAAGTGGTAAATTGTTTTAAATCATCATGCAGCCTAGTTCATCACTTACCTTGTGGAAGTAGTCAATGGCTTTAGAGAACTGGCTCATGAGAGCATACACATAACCAATGGCTGAGAATGTAGAGGGATTCTGGGGACTTAAGATCAAGGCTTGACGATGGTACTCCAACGACTCCTCGTATTTCCTGTTATGAGAAGAATTATAATGATTCAAGATTGAACAGACTGAACTGAATGGAATGGTGATCATCAGCGAAAAGATAATGTCTGATTCCCTCTCTCAATACTTAGTATTTTATTGTATTAATTCATTATTCATGATCCATTCATGTTTCATTACAGCTATTCTCCCGTTATATAATACACATCTAAAACTTGAAATGAAAAGTGACTATTCTCTTCTATCATATTCATTACTGAACATTTATTGTCTTATAGAACTTCTGCAATACCACAAGCACCACCACAACCACATTTTCCATATAAGCATCATCTAACTTGCTGCCACCACCACCACCACCGCCACCTCCACCACCACCTCAATACCATCACCATCACTACTACTACCACAATCACTACCACCAACACAATCATCGCCACCACCACAACCATGACCACCCCATCTTCAATACAATCACCACAACCAACACCATTCCCAACACAACCACCAACATCACTACCACCACAATCTTCAATACAATCATCATCCCCACCAACACCATCTTCATCATTACCAAGTTCAATCATTTCATCATACTTGAGTTTTCTGTAGACGTGACCTAGATTGTTGAGTAAAGGTTCCCATTTATCTGCTAGTGTCTGACTGTTGATGTTCTGTACGATACTCAATGCCTCGTTGAAATGTGTAGCAGCAGTCTCCCAGCTATGGAACAAAAGATTAGGAAAACATGTTATCGGGATACATCTGTCATAGATAATTCTGAAGAAATGCAGTTATATATTCATTAGAAGTGGAACCAAAAGTTAGGAATGCCTCCAAACCATTCTACCTTAAGCCGAAAGAAAATTGATAAATGATACCAGTACCAATTTCTTTTTGGGCTTGGGGTCTTTTTCATTAACTATCTGGGCAATCAAAATGTTTAAATCAGTAGTAAATCTAAACAGCTATTCACCATCATCTACAATATTGGTACCTTTTAACGATATCATTCTCACTTGCAACGTCGGAGACCAATAAGATTGGCATATTCCATGTTCTAGTTACTTTCCATTGTGAAAGGCCACAACTCCCATTTCAAGCAGAACGAATGGATCACTGCTAGGAATTCCTAGAGCCTGACCGAATAACTTACCGCTTCACTCTCCTGTATTTGACTACATTCTAGTCAGAATTTTATTTCAAATGATACTGAGTGTTTTTCAAAAGAAACTGCTAACTATTGCTAGCATGCTATATCTACAGATATACCTAAGGTCCTACTTACTCTCCATTGTGAAAGGCCACCACACCCATCTCATGAAGAACAAATGGATCACTGCTTGCAATGCCTAGAGCTTGACTGAAGAACTTATCAGCTAGCTTGAAGTTCTTGGTGAGGCCATACTCTAATCCAACGTACAGCAGGGGTAGGTGACATCTGCCAGAGAGGGACAAAAGCAAATTACCAATGAGATTGATGAGTTGTCATTAAACTTTGGATCAAGGGCCTTTAGAAGTGTTAAATAGGTGACATGATTTTATGTCCCAGTGACATTTGATCTCTTTCATTGGTCACAGATATAAGGTTAGGTATTGGGTAGAGGTTATGTTTTTAGTAGATGTAGGGTTAAGGTTAAGTTGAATAGTGTTGGGTCCATAAAGGATTTATTGGATCAAGGTTATCAGGAGTAAATACCACCAAAGAATATTATACTTGTAAAATAAATAAAAAGTGTCAGAAAGCATTGAACTTGATCTTAATTATCAATATCTCAACACAAAAGCTTACACAAATTTATACAACATATTTTGCAATGATAACAAATCTACTGACTATGTAGTATATTACACTCTGTTTTTATTTTCATGATTTTCATGAAAAAGTCCCAACTTGCAAAATGAAAACATGAAAATATCTGTCACTGTGTAGTGTTTTTATATATAGATAGATGTGTTAGGGATAGCCTACAGCAATATCAAGTGCTTAAAGACCATATCCGAACGGAAAAATAAGATGAATGAATTATATATCAACGGAAAGCTTATTAGCCATAGATTACAATAATATCAATCATATGCCAGTTTAGTGTCTGTCAGAGGAGTATCAGCTCTCTGAAAACTCAAAATCTAAAGCTTTGAAAATCAGAAGTTGTCGACCTAAAAACTTGCTATCGACCTGATGACATCATCTTATGTGGAGTACGCATATTCACAATGACTTTGCATTAATTAAGTACGGCTCGTCGCCTCAGCTATATAGGTGGACCGGTTGAGTCCACATGTTATGTCGTCACTGTAACTTCGGCAAATTTGACCCCTGTTGACCCGTAATTTGGAGGCGTGCGGAAATCGAGGTTTTAATTCGCTTTTATGCAATAATGAAAGGGTAATACTTTTTATTCCTTTATATTTGTATTCTACATTCATTCAGTTTTCCATTATATCAAATTGTATTTTCATCGGATAGGGCCTTTAAAGTAGGGTCCAGTTTGTCTCAATATGTGAAAATACCTATCACCCCCTTAAAACCCTATACATACATGTAGTACGATGAGAAAACCCCCATACATACATACCCTTTCATGAGTCTTGATGCTGTAAAGTAAGCAGCCATGGCCTGGTCATGTTCCCCTTCAGCCGCAAAGGAATGTCCAAAGGCTAGCCAGGCTGGTCCGTACAGACGATCTATTGCTGTAGCTTTGCTGTAATAGGAAGGAAATGATTACAGAGATGATGAAAATAATTATATTCTACACTAAAGTAATGTAAATAAATGTTCAAAGGAATGATATTCTTAATCCCATTTTCTTGAGAGCTGCCTTATAAATGATCTGTAGATTAGAGAGAGGATGTAAACAAATGGAAAGGTTGGGTCTGGAAGAAACTGTGGTGGTGATGGTAAAGAGAAGTGGATTGAGATGGATGAGTCATGTGTGGAGACAGGAACATGATGAACCTGTGAAAAGAATGTGGGATCTGAAAGTGGATGGCATAAGAGGGAAAGGAAAACTAAAGATTTCATGGAAATGGTGAAGAAAGAAAGCAGTAAGGTTGGTCTAAATGAAGAGGATGCTCGAGACAAGAAGTGGAGGGAGGGAGTGTCATCATGGTGCGAAAGTCAGTAACTCATAAGAGGGAAAATGCTGACTTTAATAAATACATAAAATTAAATTCATCTGTTGAGAGCCAGAAGGGAAGGGCATTAACTCTGTGTTATTATATGATTTAATGCCCTTCAGGCTCTATACAGACGATTTACAAAATACAAACACAATTACTATTAAAGCCCGGTTCATATCTACCATATATCCACAAAAAAGCATCACATCTTGGCTATGGTCAATATCACCACTAACTATTTATTTTATTCATTACACTTTTTCAACTTTGGATTTCAAAAAGCTGAGGTTTGAGTGTTGCGAATCCTGTGTTTATAAAGCTCGGAAGTCCTAACAAAGGATATAGGATTAATGCATGAAAAGTTGAGAAAACAACGAGAACTACTCCCATGTCTAACTTCCATACTACATCACACAAAGGATATGTTTAGGTCTAACTATTGTTATCAAAGATTTTATTCATTAGAAATTATGTCTGATAGTCGTTTTAGGGTTTAAAATTCCTTTAAGCCCTGTCTACATCTACTAACCTTAGAAACCTTCTTGCTGGTTCATTCTTTCCTACAAGGTAATAGTAACATCCAACAGCAAACCAAGATACTGCTTTATCAGGATGAAGATCAACCAATCTATGGGCAAGGTAGAATAGTTCTGAAACAAAAGTAGTAACAATATACAAATAATTCATGTTTGTGAGTGCATCAGTAGATATGCACTGCGCGCAGGTTAAGTCAAAATAGGATAATGAACAAGATTTGTGCAGAGCATTATTTTGCTCATTGTGACTTATCAGAGTGCAGTGCACATCACTAATGCCCAAGCTTCAAAATATTAATTATTTGTCGTATAAAACGGGTGAACGGTATGAACATACAGTCTAGAAACAAACCCAATGTCATCACTTGAGCGCAGCTAAACAGAACAATGCGTGTCTCAGAGCGCACATGAATGTCGTTGTCATTTTAGACTGTGAATTTCAAAGCGTCTTCATTTTGTATATGCCAGAGATATGCATACAGGCATTTTAGCAGTGAGTTATCACTTTTTCAGTTGATGGAACTTTTTTGCATGATAGAAAAGAATGATGGTGACCAATGAGATTGCCGACATTCTAGAACCCGTTTTTATAATAATCAAAAAGGTGATCTTCACTTTTTTTTATTCAACATAGAAATTACAGATTACTCTTGCTAAGTACACAAATAGAAACATAGAAAACATATGCCACTTCAACACAGCAAAATACATAGAAATGGGAACAAATATGTCATAACTCATAAGGGCAAGTTGCCAGAAATTCTGGTGAATCCGAGTTGATGTGTAACACGTATCTCTTACCTCAAAACTTCTCTCCATATAACTTGTAAACAGTAACAATATCTAATTTTAAAGAAGCGTTGCAATTTAATACAACTTAACAATAAATTGAAATGCTCACCATTAGATTTCTTAAGCTCCACTAATGTTGCTATATGGACTGGTAAACACCTCTCATGGAATGGATCTGAATCAAGTACACTGTAATGGAAGAGATTAGACAGTGAGATATGATTCCAGTCACTGACACAATTGAATACATGATAAGTAGTACACATTGCTTTGATAACATACAATGTAACATTGTAATTAACGATAACTAACAAGTACTGATGCACAGTTGAAATAATGTTATCAATATTATCAATAATAATAATAACAATAATACATGAATTGATAATGCACAGAAGTACATAAATATATTCTTCTGTGCATAAATACAAAGGATTGTATCATTAAGACCAGTTTAGCTGAACTCCTACATGTATCGTAAGGTACTGAGGCATACACAATTCACATAAGTTTTGATAACATTTATTGACTTTCAAACTACACCTCTAACATTGTGTCATTGGTATGCAAACCATGTGATTTAAGACCCATTTCAGCTTATAATTTTCTTAGAGTAATCATCAAATAAAGAACCCACCTGCGAGTAATTTTATAGCTTGTTCTGAAATCACAGTTATAGTAGTGTCTCTCTGCTGTATTGGTCTGTATGTCTAGATTATTACCGAGGCTTATCAGGCAGTCTGCTAGCTTCGTTGATACTGGCTTGTCATACTAATGAAAGGTAAAGAGAAAGTAAGTCAACAACAATGGTACAAGAGATGAAGTTCAAAGGATATTTAACTCCTAACCTTTTTAAAAAGACATCCCTGTAAAAAGAAAGAAGAGTCGAAGTTAACAAGATTGCTGTCACTGGGTTCTAGTGAATAACATGTGTGATTTGTTGAAATGAAAAGAAGCCCTCCTAAATATTAATCCAATTTAAACTTAATCAACAATCTACAATACTTTAAACTACACCACTGATAATACAATGTATTTCTTAGTGTGTTGAAAGGGAAACATAAACTTTTAATTGAACAATTCATTAAAATCTAATCAATTATGCAAAGTGCTAGTCATACTTATTCTCACATATTTCCACATGACAAAACCTTTCAATTCTAATAAACCACATTATACAGAAAACGCAACAGAATTAAAAAAATGAACACAGAGATAGACTGAAACCCACTTTCTTGAGAATACTTTGGTAGAGACTTCTGACAAACTCCAAGTCCTCTAGAGGGCACTGTTCACTGATTGGTAATGACTGGAGAAGGTCCTTCTCTGCAACACACAGTACACAATGTCAAAGTAAGGCTAAGATTGTGCTGATTCTCATAAAATGAATAATATTAGTAATTGGCATTTGTATATAGTATAGCACCATCCATCCCAAAAACTGTATCTGGACAATTACCCTAATTGTCCTAGCTAAGGGTAATAGTCCTCAAGGGAGGGGGTAATTGTCCCGCTGGTAATTGGCCGCGGGTGATTGTCCAGGGGGTAATTGTCCTAGAACCCTCTAACTCCTATTTCAAGGTGATAAAAGAAGGATAAAAGACACACTGTATAGAAAATCCATATAAGTGGCAATGTGCTAGACAAGAGCGCTATACAAGACACCATTATTATCATTATCAATATCATTATCATTATCATTATTAGTATTATTATCATCATCATTATCATCATTATTATTACCAAGTGCCACTTTTATGAGTCAAGAATTAACAAGAAAGAAAGCTTTTCAAGTTGGTATTTACATTGAAGGAAGGATCCTTTTAGAAATGAGTGCTGAGGTCTTGTTACAAGTTCATTGTATTCAGCATAGTGTTCTTTAAAGATAAAGATCAGTTCTGATCATGCGATTGCATTGTGAAAGAAACGTTGTGGAATCGATCAGAAAAGGTTGATCATCTAGCATATAAGTATTGGTGTGTACTGCAAGGTTCTGGAATCATCAAAATGATAAGAAATTTGGCCCAGTCTTGGTAAAGTTACAAGCACTGTACACAGAAAGTTGTATATGGGACTACACGACCACGTGCGCGATATCTATTTGGTCCCAATAGATATAATAATTTACCAAATATATCAATTAGTAGGCGGTTTCCCGACTTTCCTGGCAAAATTTGTACCATCACGTATTAGTCAAAACATATTCTTTCACTTGATTGGTAATGAGAGCTTCCATTTCATTTTTTGGAGAGAGGGGCGTTTCCAAAACTGGTCTTTACCTTTAATGGGTTGGGTCAGACTAATTATGTACTTATATTCTGTAGTCCCATACAGCTGATTATATGTTGCTTATTAAACTAACCTTCCTCTGCAGTCAGCATCTGGTGTTTGACAAGTAATTCAAATGCCTCATAGCAATGAACATCTTCAAAGAGAGCCTGTCTGTAGCACTCTGCTGCCTGTATACGATTCTCAAGGGCCTCGTAGATCTGACCCTTCAAAAGGGACATGGAACTCTCAACCTTTAAGTTATAAAGTAAATAAAAGAAACAACAACATTAACATTGCATCTGTTACTTTCCAACGAGTGTTATATTTGTACAGTATGATCATAGATCAATGAAAGACCATAAAACTTGCCTTGATCTGAAAAACACAATCACTCTTAACCATATAAGTTTGTCTTTAAATCTACCTTACAAACATTTCCTAGTTTCTCAAATTCATTACAAATTATGCTACTCTTGTCCCACGTAGAAATAAATGATGATATGACGCGGCAAAAACGCAGCATGTTTTTAAATGATGACGTACAGTGCGATACGCTTCACATTTGTGTATCTTATAACACAGATCTTAGTAAATATGCGCAGCAGTTTACTGTGCCATATCTGAACGAGCCTACAAAATAATATGACACATCAAACACAACAAGGGGGGTGTTTCACAAAGACTAAGATCGACTTTAAGTTGGACTTAAGTATAACAGGCCGTTCATGCCATTGTTTGCTATCATTATTTACTGGCATTGGTCTCTCAAGGGATGTACAAATCATGGTAAAACTCTACAAAACTTACATTTTCTGATAATTCATTATTGAAGGAAAAAATATTATCTACAGATTATAATTTAGAGACCAATTGGGATAGCAAGCAATGGCATGAACGGCCTGTTATACTTAAGTCCAACTTAAAGTCGATCTTAGTCTTTGTGAAACATCCCCCAGATGTAGAGAAATTCACAATAATTACATTTTGTAATGGTATCCTGTCTAGTTCGTCTTTCTGGTCTTCTAATTTCATCTCTTCAATTCTGGGCCCGAAGATTGTGATGTCACCTTCATCACATCCCTCAAGAACATTGAGGGCCTCCTCCCACTTCTGGACAGCTTCCTAAAATGACGATGAAGAAGAAAACATTGAAGCACAACCTAATTTAACTTAAAATTCATATTCATGTTTCCTATATATTCATAATATGTGATTATTTAAAAAAACATTATACTTCAAAATTTGTATTTACTCAATAGGTTTTAGATACAAGTAATATATTGTACATAAGCTTGTTTTTACAACTGTCTTTATCATACTTTTAACATATACATTTATGTACATTGCAGTTTAAATTTCAATGTCCACATGTGTAATAATTCAGAACAGTTAATTTTTATATCCATACAATTATAATGTAATTCACACATACTTACTAAGCATTTGGCAGCCAAATATCTTCCAGCCTTGTGTGTCTTTAAAAAAATATACAATTTCAAATCAATATATATATGTGTTCATATATAAACAAATAATTAATTCTTGCAAACTTGCAAACTACCGGTACCTATCTTTGGGCATGACAAATGAATAAACATGTACAAATAACTAATATTTCAAATAAAGATATTATTTGATTTAGCATATTATGGAGCCAATTCTACCAACTATCTAGTTAAGATACTCTGGGGCACATCATAAAGGAAAGAAGACCACAAAAAGAGAATGAATAACAGATTACAGAATCTTATGAAAGTATACATCTGTTTAAAAAAAAATTATATGCCAATAAAGCTGTCTCACAAATCTGTGAAAAAATACAATGCATTATTTTGTAGGCTTTATAAAAATGTTTTTCACACAAGACTTCAATCTTCAACATTGAAATGATAATCCTTTTCAGTAGCACCTTGAAGCTGTCAAGAATTCAATTTGTTTAACGGATGGATTTGAGCAGTGCCATTGATTTATAGGAGAGTTTGGCAAACCCGATTCCAGTTGGGCACAATATGGTGAATACTGCTTTGTTGGGCAAGCATAAAACAGAATATATGCCATGTCAAACTGAAACCAAGTTTGTGGAACTCTGTGAGTTTGTGTATACATTGTAGAAGGCTCTAGAAATGAGTTGGTAACCAATTCCATAAACAAACTGTATAGCAGTCAGGAAAGCTAGATGCATCTTGAATTCTTCACTGGTAATCTTACCTTATCCAACCTCCTATTCCTGATGAGATGAGCTGCTCTGTGATATTGTTTAGTGTGATACAGACTCTGAGCTAGCATGTACACATCATGGACATCACCTGGTAAGAAAAGGGGGAAATCCCCAAGGATAGTGACTGACGGGGATGTGATGATTGGTACTACAAAATTGAAGAATAGCAACGAATAAAGCTTTTCATCTTGCACTGAATGGATAAATCGCAAGCATGAACAGAAAGCTGAAGCTATAGGAACAAAGCACGCACAAAAATAACAGGCTGTATTTGGCTGAAACTGACGGGAAATTGTTCAAATCTGTTTTTTATTTTATGATAGCTTCTATTAATTTAAGCTACATTGTATTTTACCCTTAAAAATGCCAAGCTCGACTTTTAATCATGCACATTTATTTGATTATGTACAAACTGTTAATATATCTTTTATTCACAGTACACTGTTCTCGAGTCTTGAGTGGGGGAGGGGGTAGAAATCAAGTCAAAATTAAAGTAAATATCTAGTCTGCTTACCTTTTGACATTGTGACGACCTTGTCAGCCCAGAAGACCGCACTATCATATTGATGCTGAGAAAGAGATGAAAAATATGAATTCATTTCTAGATAGTACTAGTAGATCTGAGTAATGGCTAGGGTCTATGCATTTCCCAAATTTCATGTAAATTTACGGCAAAAAAGAGGGAAGAAAATGACAACAGAAGAGTACATATATCTGCAGAGGAGAGAAAGGTAGAGCATTAAAATAAGAAAAAGGACTGACAGAATATGTAGACTAGATCTAGATCTAGTCTAGATCTATTAAATTATTTAAAGTCAGATTCAGATTCAGAAATTCGAAAGATAAAAAAACGTCAGGAATTATTCTCAAATGAGCTTTAGTCTAGACATATCATGGGCCACATGTTTCTTTCTATACAATTAGATATGTAAGCAGCTATAATCAGGCCTACAAATGCAATGACAATGTCAATCACGAATTAATGAATGAAATTTGAAACTCCTGTTTTGTCACTGAGGCACTGCACTGCGCGGTGGCTTAGCCTTTGCCAAGCGGAATAAACAAATCGCCGACAGCGGGCACGGACCGTTGCCGTTCCCGTTGCAGTTAGGTCACATACCTGACTAACTCCGGGGAGCTCCGACGGAGCTCCCCGGAGTATATACATGTTAAAAATTACCTTATCAATGTAACAGCGGACTAGGCCTCGAAATCGTTCTAAACTCATTCTAAAGGATGGTTTGTCACGGAAAGTGTGAATAGAAATGACTCAAATAGACCCGCGCATATCGCATGTACACACTTCGCCTTGAAAACAGTGAAATAACCAGATATATATTTTGGGGGAAAACTATGGTATCTGTTATTATACCATTTTATTTAAAAATCACAGTTTATCATGTAAAGAATAAGAACCCCCCTCCTAATAACATTCAAACGTGGTTTATTTCTAATACCAGTGATTTACAAATGTTGCTGACCTGATTTTCCGGGTTTTTTTTGCACTTTTTTGTAAATTATACTTTTTCTGCCCAAAAAAAAAAGTTTTTGCTCATTACACCTGTACTGGCTAGTAAATCAAAAATATAACATAATGTAATAATAACTATAAAACAACAAATAAAAAACAACAACAAAAAAATCAACAATAACAAGAGTAATAATAATGATAACAATGATGATAATAATAATACAAATAAAAACAATAATAATAATAATAATAAATGAATCTCAACCGGAAAAAAAAATATGGAATACTTAAAAAAGAGTGAGTCCAGTATACAAAAGGCTATTGTACGGTTCGTTCTCAGAACGAAACGGTTTCCTACCTCCCTCCCTTGTATAGAGAACAAAGAATAGCAAAACATAATACAATATCATATATGACCCTATGCCAAATTATACTCAGTAAATCAAAAATATAACTATAAAACAACAAATAAAAAACAACAAAAAAGCAACAATAATAAGAGTAATAATGATAATAATGAAAAATTAATAATAATAATGATGATAATAATAATAAAAATAAAAACAATAATAATAATAATAATAATGAATAAAATATATAAAAAATTATAATAATAATATGAAACAATCACAACATGAATATTCAAAATTTCAAGAGGTTCGATAAAGTAGTGAACACCGGAATCTGACAAAATTACGTATTGTTACAAAACTCCTTTGAAATTTTATTTTTGACAAGCCCGCATGATAAAGTACGTAGATAAATATAGAGACATATGTATGTATGTATATAATTATATGCATATTTATATAGGTTGTTGATGTGTTGATGTCTATATAATAAATAATCCGCACTGTATAGTAACACTAACCAAGCCCACGAATGTTTTGCTTTAATACATTTTGTCGTATTGTCAAATTTTGAAATTGAATATATATGGACCCCTCAGAACACTTAGGTGCACAAACGCCCCCTAGCCTATGCCTTATTTACCTATAGGTCCGACGCCGAAAATGGTAAGATGGCATCGTTTAGACAAGAGCAGGGCAAGCGCTATGTGAAACTGAGTGGGGGAGTGTGGTCAATTTGGTGAGTTACTTTTTCGATACTATTTTTCGATATTATCCTAAAAGATAGATGAATACAAAATTAAATTTAAAAACAAATAAAATAAAAAATGAGAGATATAATCACGTGACGTAAAGTAATTTGTCGACAATAGTCACAACTGACTAATTGCCATTGAATCAAAATAGAAGAAGAAGAGAAGAAGTTCCGGATCAGCAACTGCATGACACGCGGCATATATATTTATTTACTCTCGTCCCTCTGCCAGTATGCTTTCCAAGGATAAAGTCAAATACACTTATACATGACTTGTATATATATATATATATATATATATATATATATATATATATACAGTGGCGTAATTTTTTTTTTTTTTGGGGGCGGGCAGACAAAACTGAATCCGCATCACCCCATTCTTACATGCAGGCCACGCTGAATGTTTTTCAAAGTGGATGGGCGGAGGCTAAAGTATTTACGATCAGGTAGAGCGTAGGGTAAATTGGCGTGGGGTCTAGGGGCAAAGCCTCGGCAGATCACTAATTGGCGAGGGGCAGTGGGCGGAGGAGCCCCCGGAAGCTCAAGGGTTTTAGGCATTACATAACGGTCAGATGAGTATCCATGGGCTCGCCTTATAGGGCCCTTGGCCTATATAGGTCCAGGGGCAGAGCCCCCGGAAGCTCAGGGGTTTTTGGCGTTTAATTACGGTCAGATGAGCATTTTTTAAATACCTTATTTGTGAAACTGGCACGACACTATAATTGGCGTGGGGTCCAGTTGCGGAGCCTCCAGAAGCTCGGGGGTTTTAGGTATTAAATTACAGTTAGATGAGCATCCAGGGGCCCGCCTTAGGGCCCTTGGTGGAATCCAGGGGACAGAGCCCTCGGAAGCTCAGGGGTTTTAGGCATTTAATCACGGTCAGATCCCGGGCCCCCAACTCAGTGTTATTTAGGGTACGCGTATGCTTGTTCCCTCTCTTTGAAAGCACCCCCTATCTGAGGACTGCCAAAATTTCTGAACCCCCCTTTCGCGGGTTTTCGCGGGTTTTCGCGGGTTTTTCCTGCCTTGAAGACCCCCTTATTAAAGAAATCTCCGGGTGAAAAGTCAAATACACCCCCTTTTTTACAATTCTCGGGTCGGACTTTGTCACGCGAAAAGTACCCCTTTATCGGAAATTCGGGGAACACGAATGCGCTCCCTCCGAACCCGGAGTGGGGGGTCAGATGAGCGTATTTTGATACCTCATTATTTTGTGTGACACTGGCAGGTCACTATTCTTTCTTTCTTTCTTTCTCTCTTTCTTTCTATTTCTCTTTAGTATACTTTTTCCAAAAAAGTGTGGGGTGGAGCTCGAGGCCTCCGAGCCCCGTCGTTCTGCGGGCCCTGCCATGTAAGCCTCTAAATAAGCATATTTCTTGCCTGACTGTAAATTTAGGAATTTGAAATTTTCCAACAAATGCATAAAAAAGTATATAATTTACTTAAAAGTGAGGAAAAATCTCGAAAAATTATAAATTAATCGAATAAGAAATGAACCACGTTTGAATTTTATTGTGACACTGGCAGGACACCAATTGGCTCCCCCGATCTCTTTTTTTCCTTCTTTTTCTTTGCGGGGGCAAGGCCCGCTCGTCCCCGGATCCGTGCCTGTGGAACATTCCCTCCGGAAATGACCCTCGACCTTGCCACATCCAAAACAAACCCTGGGCACTGGCGACTGCGCATCTAGGCCGGACATACGGGTATCTGCTATTGTTACTGTTTAGTGGCCACTAAGGCCCATTAGTGACTATAAAAAACTTCCTGGCTATTTGGGAATGTGTCAGTTGCAACAGAAATGGAGAAATTAACGCGTATTTTTGTTGAAAATCATGTGATATCACAAACATTTATAAATCTTGTATGGAATTGAAAATAAGTCATGGTTCAATTTTATTGGGGGGCTAGCGCCCCAAGCCCCCCCCCCACCAGTACGCCAGTGTATATATTAGGTGCAAGTTTAATGATGAGAGGAAAAGGGGGCACTTATCGAAAGGGATAAGACACTTATTAGAAGAAGAAAAAAGGAGCTCGTGTCAAAGTACAAATTAAGGCTAATTATCAGAGGTGAAAATGGGGCACTAATTCTTACACCTAAAAAAAGAGGCACTCACCAGGGATGAAAAAGGCACTTATGAGAATGGGAAATGGGCATTTGTCGACGGAAAAGAGGCACCCATCAGATTTTGATAGGGGCATTTATAAGAAGTGAAAAGCTAGGGCATTTGTAAAAAAGGGATAGGTTCCTTATTAGAAAGGAAAAGGGGCACGTATCATTGTTAAAAGAGTAATTATCAGAGGTGAAAAGGGGCACTTATCGCATCTATAAAGGGGCACTGACCATATATGAAAAAGAGGCACTAATAATAAAGGGAAATGTGCATTTGTTGAAAGAAAAGGGGCACCGATCATATTTTAATAGGGGCATTTATCGGAGGTGAAAGGGGGGCTTTTATTAGAAGGGGGAAGTGGCTCTTATTAAAAAGAAAAAGAGGCACATGTTAAAATAAACGGGTCACTTATCAGAGATGAAAAGGGGTAATTATGAAAAAGGGAAGGGGCACTTATAAGAAGGAAAAAGAGCATTTATTAGGAAGAAAAAGGGGGACGTGTCAAAATAAAAGGGGCATTTATTAGAGATGAAAATAGCACATATCACGAGGGGAAGGGGCACTTGTGACTTGTGACTTGTCAAAGTAAAACGAGTGTCTCTCAGAATTGAATAGGGTCGATTTACAAGAGATGAAAAGGAACTATTTTCATAGGTGAAAAGGGGCATTCACGAGAAGGGGAAGGGGCCCCTTTTTAATGGGGGTCCTTATCATAAGAAAAAGGGGCACTTATTAAAAAGGAAAGGGGGCACATGTGAAAATATAAGGTGCGCTTATCCGAGTTATTAATAGGGGAAGGGGAACTTGTCAAAGCAAAAGGGGCACCTCTCAGATTTGAATAGGGAAATTATCAGAGGTGAAGGGGGTGCTTATCGAAAGTGAAAAGGGGGGCTTCTCGAAAGTGAAAAGGGGCACTTACTAGAGATTAAAAAGGGCACTTATGAGAATGGAAAATTGGACACTTATTGCAAAGGAAAATGGGAAATTGTCGAAGAAAAAGGGGTACGTGTCAAAATAAAAAATCAAAAGTAAAACGGGGCACTTTGTGGTACTTGAAAAAGTGGGGGGCACTGTGCCCCCTGCCCCCCTGGGAGCGCCGCCTCTGTGTATAGGCCCATATTATTTTACAACACATAGCACAGTGAATACGCTCAAGTCTCGCAATTACACACGTTGGCTTTTTTGCAGCGTTTGATTAAAAGGGAAAATATAATCTATTAAGCTACGGAATAGATGATTTTTTGTGACCAGAATTTCTATACTAGCATATGAAAATAGCAGCTAAGTGTACATTCGGGTATTTTGAAGGTATGCTAAAATAAAAAGAAGTTTGGATGTTAAGGCTACCATAGATTTATTATTTGCTTTTATGGTCCGCAGCTTCATATCAATTACACGCCCTCTCCGTTAAAGTGCCAGCAGTAAGAGAGTAAACATGGACGGAGGGTCAGGTAAAGTTTATAAAATTGTCTTAGATTATTATTTATGCTCTGATTTACTTATAGTCTTTGCTTCTTAAATTTCATATGTAATATTATTGCATTTTATATAGCTTTGTTAACAGCATGTCATGCGACGGTCACTGTTTCATATTGCTTGGAGCTCCGATGATCGACGTTGAAAATACATGCGCACGTGGCTGACCACGCGTGAGTTGCAGCTGAGCTGGATGTGCAGGCACCGGGATGGTTCGGTAGAGGACTTGTCGGGGTGTCCGTTCAGTGCAGGCGACGTAGCTTAGCTTAGCCTTAGCTTAGTGGCCTGGCTAGATCTTTACCTTTTGCACCCGCCTTCACATTCTACTGACTTGTTTATATTGTTCCAGATTTTAGCTTGAAGTCAGAAAAACAATAACCAGAAATTCATCTTATTTGTTGCATGATTTTATTTTACTTCATGCCATGCATGGCCATGGCCATGGCCATGGCATGGGCATGGGCATGGGCATGGCATTATGATATGGCATGGGGAAAAAAATGTCAAAATGTGAGCCAATAATAATATCTGAATAAGGCAATCAATCATAAATATCAGGTGAATGTGAATCGGGAATATTATAAGCAATCAAAATGTCATGCAAAGTAGTGTGAACATGTTGAAAATCCTAAGTTTGTTTACATCTTTACAATAGACTTTAGACTTTATTTAAAATACCAAGCAAGAGTAAAATATAATAACTTTGACGGTTGGAGTTTGAATGCAGGTATGTCACTCGGGAGGAGGAGTTGGAGGAGAGGAAGAAGGGGTAAAAGGGAGGGGAGATGGAGGACGATAGGAGGAGGAGGAGGAGATAAAATGTATACTAGACAATTCACAACACCTCCAGTTTAAATTACCTTGTAATCAGTAGAGACTCTCCCACTTGATCTCACTCATGGAGGACTTAACTTACAAAAGGACAATGAAAAAAAGCAACAACAAGGCAGTTTTCCAGCAAAGATTTTGCCACTCTGAAACTGAGTTCAGAAGCCCATTTGTTTTGGGTGGGGATCATTAAAAATGTGGCGTTAATACAAAATTATACAAATGTTATTTCAAAGTAACTTACTTGATCTGACAGTAATTTTTCATGTGCAGTACCAGGCTAGGAATTAATTTTTTTTATGGGGGCTACTTTTCAAAAAATCAAGGGGCTACTTTAAGAAAAGTGGGGGCTACTCTTGAAAAGAGGGAGCTACTTTCTTAAAGGTAATGCAACGTTTTGGGAAATTTTGAAAATGGATGGATAGTAATTCTTTAAATTTTTGATATATTTGGATGCCCCTGTGGATGTATTATAAGCACTAAAAAAATTAGCCCCTAAAACACTTCTGCTTTGAGTAAATTGAATAATCAAAATTTACGGTGCTCCGTAAATTTCAAATATTTCGAATAGCGCCTATAAGGCCATTTCATGGTAGCTGCGACCATGAAAATCTCAGAATATGCAGTTCTGATATATAACTTCCAAACGGGAATAGCAAATCGTTCGATTGTTGTCAAGAAGCATTGTTTTAAAGCTAAAGTAATATCAGTCTTGAGAGGCGCTATTCAACATAAAGAGTTTATTATTTACAATTTCATCACTTTAGAGTCGATTTCAACCACGACAACGATCATTGAATATTGTAAAATCGCATATGCTTCCAATATGTTCATTTGAACCACATTCATGACCCCATACCAAAACTTTGTAATACCTTTAAAGCCATATTGTAAGCTGTAACAAATTTTACAATAAGTTGTGTTTTTCCTTAGCCATCATAACGCTAGCGGCTAGCGACCAAATTGGTACGTAATATATGTTATTTGGTATTTTTTTCTGTCCTGAATTTTTATCAAGGACAATGAAATCCCATTAAAAATATATCTAATTCCGTTTAAAATTGTGTAATTTTTAACTTTAAAACATTAATTAATTGAATGTGAGTGAATATTTTTATAAACATATTACGTACCAATTTGGTTGCTAGCAGTTCAGCACTGAAGGACGGTACTCGCAAATACTTATTTGACTCAATATGCATGTACATGTATATGGGATCGGCACGCGCACAGCCATGCATGCATATATATTATTGCCAGGCTTCGGGCATAGGGCTCGAGCCGGGCGGTTATGGGTGCGCAGGCGATCAGAATCAGTAGCGACATATGGGGGCGACTTTTCTAGAAAAGTCGCCCCTTCAAGTACGGTTTTCAGGATTTTAGGGGGCTTTTTTGAGACTCGAGGGGGTAAAATCGCCCGTCGCCCCCGTGTATTTCCGACCCTGCAGTACACATTCGAAAGTTTAGCCAAGGTAAATCCCTTCAGCGAAAGAAATAAAATAAAATAGGGTACCAAACTCTTAACAGAAGTCTCTGGCGAACGGGAAAGAGTCTCCCATATTGGCTGTATGCCTGTATTGGTAAATGAATGTTTGAGAAAAATCCCAGATCAAATGAGGATATATAGAAAATTAACTCTTTATATGCCATCTGCCTGTGTCACATTCTATTTATGATGGAATAGATATATCAATGGCTTTCAGATGCAAGATTAATCTATCAGTGTTAAAATGGTTGTCATGCTATGGAGCTTATCAAGACTGGAAATGGGTAATTTAAAAAAAACCATTGTGTTGCACAAAGCAATCATTCCTATTGTTTAGTGCAAAATGCATGTGTGGCTAACGAGCGACCATGCAGAGAGGCGAAGAAAGCAACCAAAATCGTTTGGTTTCTTTATTTCACAATAATGCTTGTAAAATGTTAAAATTGATCTTTCCTCTGTATTTGTTCTCTCTCTCTCCCATAAATAGGATCAAGCAAGAAAACCAAAAAGAGCAAGGAAGCCAAATCACTTGGGGTAAGACTTAGTTTTATTTTATCCTTCATCCTTATTTTTTAATTTTTAAAAATTTTAATTACAGGTTATCCGACACATATAAGATAGGCTGCTAATTTTTTTTCTTCTGTTGAAAGTCCTAATTCAAGATTGATCCTATTTAACCAATCCCCTGTAAAAAAAAATATTAACGAGGATTGTGTGCTGTACTGACCACAAGTTTCCTTTAAGTACTTACATGAAACACACCCAGCCATTTGGGATTAGCATGTACCTGAAATTTATTAAGAAGATTTGGAATTTGATGGAAAAATGCCATCCACATAATTGTAAGCTGATAAAATTAATTTGCTCAGAGTAAATCAAATGAATGATTAAAACATACAATCTGATTTGTCATTGAATAAATGAAGTTACATGCTTTTTGAAAGATGCTCATCTTTCACTGTGTTTGGAATATTTTTCCATTAATAGAAATCTTGATATTGTAGTCCATGCCCTGTAGAACCATATGGCCACCTGCTCAAAGATTTGCAGTTAAAAGTATAGACCAGTTTTGGAAACGCCCCTCTCTCAAAAAAATGAAATGGAAGCTCTCATTACCAATCATGTGAAAGAATATGTTTTGACTAATACGTGATGATACAAATTTTGCCGGGAAAGTCGGGAAACCGCCTACGAATTGACATATTTGGTAAATTATTATATCTATTGGGACCAAATAGATATAGCGCACGTGGTCGCGTAGTCCCATATACATCTTTCTGTGTACAGTGCTTGTAACTTTACCAAGACTGGGCCAAATTTCTTATAATTTTGATGATTTCAGAACCTTGCAGTACACACCAATACCTATGCTAGATGATCAACCTTTTCTGATCGATTCCACAACGTTTCTTTCACAATGCAATCGCATGACAAGAACTGGTCTTTCTCTTTAAGTGGAACTCTAGATAGGTCAATCAGGGGCCAGTTTCTTTAAACCTCATGAATTAAATTTATGAACATCCTATAAAAATGTGTGTTAAAATCTATAACGTGTTTGTATTGGATGTCCAAGAACTGAGACTTCTGACGATTTCAAGAAACTGGTCCGAAGCCCAGAATCACATAATTTGGACTGTGTTTGATTTTATTCATCTACCTAATAGGATAACCTATGATTAATTTCATCTCCCTGAATACAGGATATTCAACATGAGGCAGATTTTCTGATCAAACCGGATTCGGCAGCGGCCAAACTTGAGACAGCTCATTGGCCTCTTCTGCTCAAAAACTATGATAAACTTAACATTAGAACAGGGCACTACACTCCGTTACCTAATGGCTGCTCACCACTCAAAAGGGAGATCAAGGAATATGTTTCGTGAGTATTCATTCTAGCCTTTCCTGCAATGGATGACTGAAGCAAGATGTAACAACCAACCTACTTGCCATCAGTTACCTAAATTTGTTTTTGCTTGTTTAATGGGCAAAGAAAAGCAGTAAATTAAAATTGTTAAAACTTCAAGCCCCACTGCACTACTTGTAGCTATTTGCTCCCTCTATATAGAAAACAATGTCTAAGCGGTGCCCGTTGGTCCCCCAAGAACCTCTTTTCTTATGTTAATTAAGAGCTGAGTTGATGAGATAACCACCTTTCAGTTACCACGCTGGGAGGTCTAATCCCTCCTGGCCAAACTAGTGCAGAAAGGCTTAAAAAGCATTCGAATACCAAATCCCATATAGGAAATGGGGGAAGGAAGGGGTGAGAATGGTCGTACATTGGTCGTTTGGCACCAAATTAAGAACTAACCCTGAGTAGGTCGTGCTGAAATTGGACAGCAACCCCCCACTCCACTGCCTCCTTTTTACAAGTTAATTTGTGGGAAACTAATATTTAGTGTAATCAATTACATAATTAGAGTAGTGCCAAAGAAAAATAGCAACATTGACATTATATTGTCAAAATATGAGAGGAAAACAATATTTTCAGTTCTGAAGTTCAGGTTCAATTTTATTATTTGTTCTAAAATTTTGGCTAAAACACATTTTTCACTGATCATTATTCTTCTTTCAGGAGTGGTTTCATCAACCTTGACAAGCCAGCCAATCCATCATCTCATGAGGTCGTATCATGGGTCAAGAAGATCCTTCGGGTCGAGAAGACCGGTCACAGCGGGACCCTTGACCCCAAGGTCACTGGATGTCTTATTGTCTGTATAGAACGAGCTACACGGTTGGTCAAATCACAGCAGAGTGCAGGTAATAACAATAGATAATAGATTAGACTTCTACAGCGCTTAATACAACAAGTTTTAAGTGCTTTACACTGTAAATTAGTAAAAAAAATAATATACAAAAGTCATATAGTGAAAAAAAACATCAAGTATTAACAGTAAGTAATGACATTTACACTAAGACTACATGCATCGGGTCAGATCCAAAATAATCTTAAGTGGAAACAAATGTGAAGCATATACATTTTTAAAGGGACCAGAGGATTGCAAGTATTTTACAAACTTTCATTTTAAAGGTAATAGATGTTGAATCTTCAAACTTTGATGTTTGAAGTCATCATGAATTTGTATTTTTAGTAAAGATAACATAAACATGTCTAGTCTAGTCAGATCAATATGATTCATATTTATAAGATCTAAGAATGGAAGTAATCTATCAATGCAATAACTTTTTATGATGGATATATTTAACCAATGTGATATGATGACACTGAGAACTCGACTCCTTCAACTATGCTTCAGTTGTGGATTAATCTTTTTCCATGGCAACTACTATGTCCCTCATTAAATTGACCAATTATTCCAATGCCCTATTCTTAAAGGAGTAGATGAAAAGGTATTAATTCGAGCTAGAAGTTTGCATTTGGTAATTAATCAATTTATTTCATTTGATATTTATATTGATTTTTATAAGGGGTAATTTATGTTTGTGATCATTAATTACCTGTTTTGACATGATACCCCTTGTCTGTCTGTCTGTAGGCAAGGAATATGTCTGCATAGTCAGGTTACATGATGCGATTGAGAACCAGTCAAAACTAGCAAAGGTGAGATATTCTGCAAAAGTGATGTTTTTCCCTTTTTTTGTATACACTGTCTCAGATAATACTGCATCATTGTATGCACATGTTGGCTCACGTAAGTGCAGATAACATTAGAATTTGTAGTTTTTGTTGTTCTTTCTGCCTAGTTACATTTTACAAAGATGTACACACTTATAAGACATTACAGATTATTGATTATGAAGTGCTAATAATACATTCAGTCCTATCCTATCATCAACCGATATATTCTATTCAATTTAAGGAATTTACATAATACATATTATTAATCAAGAAGTGCTAAAATTTGATTTGTTGAAAATGCAGAAAAAACATTCAGTCCTAGTCTTTTATGGATTGATTGATTCTATTATATTTGGATGAAATCAGAAATGCAGAATGTTTAATTCATGTAGTTGCTAGTTGATTGTGAGTGTATAACAATGGTTCTATTGTATTTGAGTGGATAATCTCCTGTTCCTCTCTGCTCATGTTAATCCCCTTTTTGGGGTACATGAAGTTTTGTTATTTCATGCATTGTCAGTGACCTATAACTCTACTTAAACATACCTGCCAACCATTCCGAATTTTCCGGAATATTCTGATTTTCTGGATTTTTTTTTAAAAGCCAAATTTAGCTTGTTTTATCATGTGCCGCGATTTGAGAGTTCACTTATTGCATGCGTTGAATCGCTGCACGATCGAGCAGCGAATTTAACCCGTATTGCCAGTTATACACTGCCGGCTGCAGGCAGACCCCTGCTAGAAATTCCTAATTCTTATTTTCAAATGTTGGCAGGTATGCTTAAAGAGAAACATATGTGTTTTGTCTACTGGTATATGCTCATTTTAGTAATCCATTACAAATGAATTATGATAATTAAATATTGGTTTTTGCTTTGACAGGCTATTGAGACGCTGACAGGAGCACTGTTCCAGAGACCACCCTTAATATCAGCCGTCAAACGACAACTTAGAGTGAGAACAATATACAAAAGCAAACTCATCGAATATGATCCACAAAGACACTTAGGTATGAGACATACAGAATTGCAAGTATAAAAGGCAGTTATATTGTCGCTCCTCAAGCATTTCTAAAATTCTGAATTTGAATTTCCCTTCAAATTAGTTCTGGTAATGCTCATGTTTGTTGTAACTGGTTTATCTGAAATTTAAAATAGATACTGCATCAAAAAAATGTTAGGGAATGTTTAGCTCTTTTAGTAAACTATCATTGTTTCTTGTACTTTCTTCTCGTCATGTCTAATATCCTTTGCTTGCACCTTATTTGAAAAACATTGACATTTTTTGTATGTTCATATTGTTAGCAAGTATAATTTGTATCTGGGACTTGTGGGAAAAGTATGAAACTGGGAAGAACATTTCTTCTGTACACTGAATCTACTCCTCCTAATGTCCTTCATCATTGGCTTGTTTCAGGTATTTTCTGGGTGAGCTGTGAAGCAGGAACATATATCAGGACACTGTGTGTCCATCTTGGACTCCTGTTAGGGGTCGGAGGTCAAATGGCAGAACTCAGGAGAGTACGATCTGGTATTCAGTCAGAAAAGGCAAGTGCACTGGTGTTTATTTGTAAGGTCACAACATGAATTTGCATCATTGTCTCCTAGTCCGTTAAGTCTTACAGAACTGATTTGTTGTAGTGTATTTATATTTTCATCCAGCATTGTCCCAGTAATAGGAAATAATCCAAAGTGAAATGTTGACAGTCTTACCGACGTTGGAATTTGAAGTTTTTGCAGGCATGCATTTCTCTTCAACTATTACCAATGGTCCATTGCAAAGATTGATGAATATTAGATCCACTTTGAAGCAACAAACTTGTACCTCTTATTGAATTCTGACCTATACCTTAGATGAGATAAAGACATTCTGATAACCTGTCTTATCAAACTCTTTCTATCTGCAGGAAGCGCTGGTGACAATGCATGATGTCCTAGATGCCCAGTGGGTTCATGACAACAATAAAGATGAAGGTTACCTAAGACGAGTCATCAAGCCTATGGAAGCTCTACTGACAGGCCACAAGAGGATAGTACTCAAAGACAGCTCAGTGAGTTGGTAGATTTAATCAGTCTTGATACTCTACAAAACTTTCTGCAGGTTATGCAGTGGTTTTCTGTCAGTTCTGCGTTCTGCAAATCTTAGCACATCTCAAGAACAGTTTTAGGCCCGAATCTCATGAGCAGCAGCCAAAGATTATTTAAAATGAGTTTCTATTTGATTCAGAGGGAAGAGATTGATGTGGGTGTAAGCATTTTACATTTGTTAGAGTACATTGTTAAAGCCTTTACAGGAGTACATAAACACAAGCATGGTGTATCTCCCTTCAAGAATTATATTCCTGGGATTTTGTATGTGTTAATTTTAGTGCCTTTCGGTGTAGAATGTGTAAACTTTTACATTTATTTGGTCCCCACGGCTCATCCCATCAGTTGAACATAGTCTGATACCTTTTTCCATGTGGTACTTCCCTGGAGAGTTTCTGTATTTTCAGCTAGACCATAAGACTTCTACCATGCAAGTGTCGTGTCATAACAATTATAATATGTCTCTATTTCCCACCTTCCTTTCTTCAGGTGAACTCTGTCTGCTATGGTGCCAAAGTCATGCTCCCTGGTGTCCTCCGCTTCGAGGACGGCATCGAGATGAACTCAGAGGTCGTGCTGATGACCACCAAGGGAGAGGCTATCGCCCTGGGTATTGCACTGATGACCACCTCTACCATGGCAACCGTTGACCATGGTCTGGTGGTCAAGTTAAAGAGGGTTATCATGGAGAGGGATGTGTACCCCAGGAAATGGGGCCTTGGACCAAAGGTACTGCTTGCAATGAGACACTGGAATCATGGTTCATTACATTCTTTAATTGATCTTAATTGAAGGCAAGGATATGGAATGTAAGGGTTCTTTCCACTGAAAAAGTTTCCTTTTGCAGTGGGTTTTGTTTTGCAGAGATATAGTATAGGAGTTTTGGTTGGTTTGAAGGTCAGGTTGGAATAAGGTCAGGTTAGGATTAAGGTCAGGTTAGGATTAAGATCAGGTTAGGATTAAGTTTGGTGACTTCATCGAGAGTAGAGTTGATAACGCAGCTAGTATTAGAAATAGACAGTCTAGCAATTGTTGCCTTAATGTTGTACAATCTACTTATCTTATGAACACCATTCATACTTTAATTCTGCCTTTGGTGCGAAAGGACATATTGCGACATAAAGTGAGATATTGCATGTGTTGTATGTTGAATGGCAATTAACAGTTGAGTAAAGTGAATGAGTATGTAATGATAACAGAGATATAATGAGACATTCTGAGCTTATGGTTAATGTTTCCCTCGTCCTTCTTTGAAACACCTTTCATGTTTTGCATCATTCTTTTATTTTGCAGGCGAGCATGAAGAAGATGATGATCAAGCAAGGCAAGCTGGATAAGCACGGCAAAAAGAACGCAGACACTCCCAAAGACTGGATCAAAGGTTACCAAGATTACAGGTCAGTAACCAGTAAACCTGTTCACATATATCTTCACATTTATGGGTGCTTCTCTGAGAGCCTTGTAACAAACTCTTATACTTGCATGCTAAGAGTGTCAGTAATAAGAATTGAGTTTGCATACATTCTTGTTGCTATGTTGGCAAACTCTCTAGCTTTCACCTTTCCCAGAACCCAACCTTCTCTTTAATTATGGAGGTGTTGTGGTAAAGTGGTTCATTCACTTGACTGTCAATCCAAAGGTTGAGGGTTTGAATCCCAGCCTGGCACTAACATCCTATGGCAAGACTGATTTGCCACTCTCCACCCAGATGAAAATGTGTATCTGATGTGCCAGAGCACTACATATTTGGCTATCCGCTATGACTGGGGTGATGATGTAAGAGTGCATCACAGCATGATGGACATGTGCACTAGATAAGAAGCCACCATTAAAGCTTATCTGCACTAGTTTGGCCAGGAGGGATTAGACCTCCCTGCAAGGTCACTGACAGCTGGTTATCTCATCAAATCAGCTCTCAATTAACTTAAGAAAAACGGGACCATGGGGGACCAACGGGTACCGCTTATGCAGTGATTGTTATATAGAGGGCGCAAGTAGCTACAATTAGTGCAGTCCCGCTTTAATGTCATTATGATTATTATGAAACTAATTTAGCTCTACTAATCTTGTCACTCCCTACAGTGTGAAGAAGGAAGAGGCAAAACCAGAAGAAGAGAAGCCTGCCATGGAAACACCCGTCAAGAAACGGAGGAGAGAGTCAAGTACTTCCAGCACTGAAGCAACTCCAGTCACGCCATCTGGTGACGCATCGGCGGTCAAAGAGAAGAAGAAGAAGAAAAAAGACAAGAAAGCCAAGGGAGAAGCAGTGGAGGAGGAAGAAGAGATGGAGACATCGGTTGTAGAGGTGAGATGTGACCCAAGTTTCTTTCTATTTATTGATGAACTGCATTCATTTATTTGATCTGGGACCTTTGCCTATACTTGATTATCTCCTCAAGTGCTAATTACCCAGTCATCAGTGACTCTTAACAGGCTGCGTGTGGTTCGTACTGCCCAAATCGTAACATTGTATCCAAAAATGATGGACTTGAAAATCTTTTTTTTCCTCAACATTTTAGACACCGAAAATCTTGTATTTAAACACAAGAGGAAGGGTTCGTTGTGAAGTTGGATGTCGGTGAACACTGTATCACAGAAAATTATGATTGAATACTTGTCTCCTGAAATTTTGATTATAAAGTCCACCATCAAGATTCAAGTGGAATAGATAACTGGCCAAGAATGAGAGAGCTGCTGCTGGACATTGCTTTAGAAGCTGCATTAATTCATTTGATCTGGGGCCTTTCCCTATTCTTGATTATCACTAGCAGCTAAAAATTCTTTTCATATCATGCATTGTTTATCTCCACTTCAGACACCTAAATCAGAGAAGAAGAAGAAGAAGAAAAAGAAGGTCGAGGCAGAGGAGGAAGAAGCAGAAGAATCGTTAGCCGAGGTAAGAATCACTTCAAGCATTCAATTCAATTCAAATGTATTGGTCCAAAAGAAAATTTGTTGCGTTTACATGCATTATTCACAGAGAAAAATAAATATATGTACATGTAACATGATACATACAACATAAAACGAGTATATAGAGAGAATAAACATATAGCACTTTAACATTCACATTATATAGATATTTTCTCTGAATTTACATTATATTCAATGTTTGTTAATTTGTTTATCAGTAGAAAATTCTAGGAGTAACATTTGTTTTGTTGAGATTAAAGTTTTCAGGAATTGAGTAGCAAACCATTATTGAGATGATTTTTATCATATTGATAAAATATTATGCCTCTCTGTGTGTGTAATCGTGTCGGTTAGTTATGATATAAGAGCCATAAATCCATCTGATGAAGAAGATTTTCTCGTTTGCATGTCTGTACTCTCTCCACACTTATACAAAAACCATCTTGCTTTCATGCATTTATTTTGATCTCAATGCAGACGCCTAAATCAGAGAAGAAGAAGAAGAAAAAGAAGATGAAACTAGAAGAGGAAGAGGAATTAGAAGAATCTGTAGTAGAGGTAAGATTCATGGTGAAATATTGTTATCTTGGTCCTAGTCTCTAGAAGAGTTTTCTTTGTCTCTCTAATCAGGCCATATGCCCAACCACAGGGATAGATCTTACTGGGTAATTAACATAAAGTGTAGTCGCGTTAATCACCATCTGTGGTGATAAGATGGACCAAATACTAAACAATGCTTGTTTTCGAAATATGCTCATGTTGTCTTTGTCTGTAAAGGAGGCAATTCAAATTATGATGGTATTTTGAAGAGATGAAATATGTTTCTGACCAGACAGGGCTCTAGAAAGGTGCATTATAATCTCTTAATAGAGTAGTGTAGTTTCAATTCATTTCAATCCAATTCAATTCTATTCAAATTTATTGGTCCAAAAGGAAATTCATTTCAAATAACTGCATTAAGTGATGAATATTAGTTTTCTCTCCTGAGCAGTGAGACAATAGGCACGGATGCCAAGAGCAGAAGGAGACAAAAAAAGACTATTAGAACCTGTGACCAAATATCACAATATACAGTGTAGTACTACATTTTCTAGATATTATTATTGTTCTTATCAATGATGCCATAAATTTTGGAAGACCAACATGTTACTTCTCCACAGTAATTGTCTTTGGTTCTAACCGTGACAACCAATGTCCTTTTGCTGATATTTGAAAACTTGATTTATTTTTCCCGTTTTCATTGTGCATTGCAGACTCCTACATCAGAAAAGAAGAAGAAAAAGAAGGAGAGAGAAGAGGATGACGACTGAGAAGAGTTCTTTATTAACTGTGTCAGAAGGAGTTCATGGTCCCCCTCCCCCCTCCTCCTCCTTCCCCTCCACTTGAAAGATTCCAGAGGGATCATGGACCAGCTTCCCCTGACAGCCCTATGAAGTTCAAGTACATGTACTGACATAGTTTTTAGTTTGACTGTTTGTCCATATACATATACATGTACTTTAAATGCTTTGCAAAGAACACCTTGGAATGAGCACTTGTATCATACAAGAACCCAAAATGTGATGCCTGATCAAATGGCACTTATTTAATTGGACAAATGAAGCACTTTGATACTTTCTTTTCTCTCTCTCTCTCTCTCTCTCTCTCTCTCTCTAGTTGATCAGGTCAAGTAAAATTGGTCCTTAGTCCAATGGTGTAAAGAACAGTAATTTTCCTTGGCACGAGTCCACTTTCTTTGTTATTTGAATCTGTTTTAATTGTATAGCATTCTCTAACGTATGGTAGGGGGTTTGGAACACTACAAATGATTTGTGCATTGAGCCAGATGAGTATTTACACTGTATTCACAAACACAATTCCATTGCCCTCAGTCTCTGTTCAATCCCAAATACTTTAAAAGCTGTTATTTTTCGCGCTGAGCAGCCTGAAAATATATTCCAGGGTTCTTAAATTCGTTGCACGCAATTCAGCCTGTTCAAAACATGCATAAGAAGTCATGCTTATATTTTCGCGAGTTCTAAAATTCGCGCTTGCTGATCTCAGCGCGAAATCCGCGAAAATTAATGTACCGCAAATATCTCTACTTTAACAGTAGTCAAGTTTGATTCTTGAGAGAAGATGAGCATTGATTTTCTTTATCATTATTCGTAAAGTTGGTAACAACCGTTTTTATAATTTGCAGAGTTTAGATATCTGATCTTGAAAGCTTGATAACTTTAAATATTTTGTTTTTTCATTTGAGGGAGAATCGGTTCCTATGAAGATTAGGGCTTCTTTTTTTCACTACCTCTTCTAGTTGTATGTATGCTACATGTATTATGTTTTAGAAAATAGCAAATCCTTTTCCTTTTTACTATGGCTCTTAATATTTGAGCAGTGATGATGCAGCTATATTAATGAGGTACTTTCTGTTAAAAATATACATCATGATTATGAATTAAAAGAAAGTATGATTGGATGAGTGATGGCCAAAATTGTACTTTTTGAAAAGACATGTAAATAGTCTAAAGCAAGTTTTTGAATAAAATGTAAGTATTAAAATTTGGATATGATTGTGTTGGTTATTTATTTCAAGGTTCATAGATTCATTCAGTGAGGCTTCCAAAAGCAAAATACACATGTAAAAGAGTCTATTAGAGGCTAGTTTTTCAAGAGTCCATTATTTTAGTTCATCTTAATTTATTGGCTTCAATGAGTGGCATGGCCAAAGAGATCATATCCCCAAATTTGGATATGATATGATATCTTTCTTTCATTCAATGAAACTCCCATGACCATAATATGTTTGAGTAGTCTATAAGAGGCTAGTATTTCAAAATGTATTTAATCTGAATTGTAGGCTTCAATGAAAGGAAAGCATTAACTGAGAGAAAAAAGTAAAGAAAGAAATGAGAGTAGAGAGAGAAAGAGGAGAAGAAAATGACCTTTGGGGAAGAGAGAGGGAGGGAGATAATAATGGGAGGTGAGGGGGAAGAGTTAGGGAGGGAGAGAGATAGAAGGGAGTGGATAGAAAGAGGAGTCGCAGAGGAGGAATTTTGTTGAAAAGCAAGTGAGAATACTCGGAATAGCGATATTTTGTTACTGTACAGTGCAAAACGCCTAAATCCTGTTATTCGCTTGACTAATCGGCTGTTTCATACCAAAATGTTAAAGATACTATGTCCCTTTTGCAGCCAACATCAAATTCTGTAGAACTTAGCAGGAATTATGAATATGTCATGTATGTCCTATCTGTGAAATTTAAACGTTAGCAGTGTCTTAATATTCAAATTATGCAAGGAAACCCGTTTACTTGCTAGACTTCACTGTCAGACACTATTGAGTGACTGACTGGCTTTTTTCATCTTTGGTAATAACGTACATAAAATGAGCTGTAAAGGGTACATGAGCATTTGTCTACATCAATAACCCACTTCTTGTAAACTGATTGAATCTTTGCGCAGCATAAAACGTACGACCATTCGGTACAATGGTCTGAAAAATCAGACTATTACTTACTGGCTCTATAGCTCCTAAGTCGATTCGACAACTAATAGTCGTTATTTTCCCACTTAAAGACATTTTCAAGCCCCCCCCCCTTTTTTTAGGGAAGTTCTAAATTAGTATTGTCTTTCAAATGCCGTTGGAATTTAACCTTTTCATTTTTTAGGCTGCAAATGGGACATAGTACCTTTAATAATCCATGTAGTTAAAAACAACATAGTGAACAGTCTACTCTTTAAAACCCCCGCATCTCCCTCTGTGAAGGTTTAATCCATTTCATTGGAGGAAAATTAATGTTATTCACCGAGGGATTAACAGAACAAGAAGCAAATAATACCTCCAGATCAGGAAGGATTTTAGGTTTAATGAGCCTTGAAAAGAATACCCTTTTGTACAGCCATCATAAAAACGTACAATCACAGGGGTTAATGGGGGTATTAGCGAATAGGGGGGGGGGGGTGTATATAATATCTTTGCAGTTGATAAAAAAAAGAGTGGTCATTTCATTCACCCAGGCATGAAAGGGTATTATTCTTGACCATTAACGAATCTCGGACCAATCTCTGACTTAGTAACCAAGAACCACGTATGATCTACTTTTAGTTCGACTGTCTGGAGCGATACAGATTATAACAGTGGCGGATCCAAGGGGCCCTCTAGCAAAAAAAACAGGTAAAAACACCCTTTAAAAAAGAAAGAAGATGGGCCCCCCTGGCGCCCAAGGGGTGGCCGTTGGAAAAAATCACCCTTCCGTAGGAAAATTTTTCGGGTGCCAAAAAAATAATTGTGCTCACTACCCTGGCGCCCAAGGGTGGCAGTGGAAAAAAATTACCCTTTTTTTCGGGTGCCCCAAAAAAAAAATTGTGCTCACTACCTCCCCCACTGAGCGAAAAATCGACCGGCACGATTTTCAAATTTTAGGCCCCCTCCCTCGCCGCCGGCTGGATCCGCCCCTGGATTATAAGCCTACTTCGTTGAAGTTCAGAGGCCTATCTGTTTCGCAGTTGATGATTTCATCATGTACCCGGTATACATACATTCAGAGGTGGATCCAGAATTCTGTAAAAGAAGGGGCTATGTCGCTTGGGTTAAACAAAAGAATCAAAACAACAACAAAAAGGGGGGGGGGGGTACTATTTTGTTTTAAATTAAGACCCAAGAGGTGGGGATGGGCGTGATGTAACTTTGTAGTCTGATTAATTTGTCAATTACTATAATCAATTTTTTTTTTATTATGAAACAATATGTCTTTTATGTATATTTTGTTATCTATTGTATCTGCATGTGAAATGTGAAACCAGGGAGAAACCAATAAACAAACAAATAAACGAACAAAAACCTATTGAGGGGTTGATCGAGGTTTTTTGTAAAATGGAAGAACAATTCATATAAATTGAACAAGCAAGCGAGGGGCATATACATGTATATATTTATATAAAAGAAAGTCTAGATTTCTGCTAGGATTTCGAGAAAATACACCATATATACATATGTATATATATACATGTATATATAAATGCAGTACAGGAGTACGCCTATGCCACATTGGTTTAAAAGGGTTGGGGTCCATCGTGCCCCCTCCAAATCCGCCCCTCCAAATCCGCCCCCTCCATCATACCATCTTATAGCACCCGACCTATTCATCTACCAATGCATACAAACCTATAGCGTTAGTTTGTAAGCATTGTTACGTACTTCATTCAGGGACTCCTGCTTCATTGAAGCAGGAGATGAAAGAAGCAGATCGACCAATCTATAGCACTGCCAGAGAGAAGTCAGTGCTGTCGCCCTCTGCGTTGGGTGGCATGTATTAACAGGAGCGAGTGGTCATCTTTCAATAAAATTTGGCACCCGATGAATAATTAATACACTTCTATAATTATGAAAATTGTTCTCGTTACATTCACAGGTTGAGTTAGATGAGTAATTGCTAATATTGTCAGGTATCATTAGTTGATGCTGAATATCGTATTATCATTTTTGGAATTGGAAGGGCTCGATGTATTTGTAATAATATTGTGTGTATTATGATCCACCCACTGGTATAATTATAAGCGATAAATGTCGAGGAAAAAATGCAAACGATCGTAATAAAAGGTAATATTTGTCAATAATGAATTTGAAGAAGTTCAATACATTAATTTTGAAGAAAAAAAGTCAACACAAGCAAGCAAAAAACATAACAGAAAATAATTCAGGAAATAATATGATCGGAATCAGGGCGGGGGTCTTTGGGATGCACCCCCTTTTATTTTTATTTTTTAAGGGGTGATCTAAGCAGCAACCGATGTGGTAGGGTGATAATTTGCCTACGATCATAAGCATTGAATATTATAGTAGACCTATGTGCAAATGTGCGTGGTAGTCTTGATGGTGTTGATGGTGGATAGGTGGTGGATAAGTGGGGGACGGGGGTGCAATGATGGTGATGCATTTGATGATGCGAGCGGCTGTGATGATGATTTTCGATGGCGTAGAGTGGGTCCAGTCATTGGGGGTATTGACTGCCATAAGCGGGGTCGTGCACATGCCCCCTTATATCTACTCCATTCATTACTGCAGTAATGGTGCTGACTGTTATTATGTTGATTTTAGATGGCATTAGTAGTAATTAAGACAGTGGTGATGGTGATAATGATGATGATGATGATGATGATGATGATGATGATGATGATGGTGATGATGGTAGTGGTGGTAGAGGTAGCGGTGGTGATGTTCATGATGATGGTTTAGGTGGTGGTGATGGTGGTGGTGATGATGAAGATGAAGATGATGGTGATGGTGATGATAATGATGATGATGGTGATGATAATGATGATGATGGTGGAGGTGGTGGTGGTGATAAATGATGATGATGATGGTATAAGTGATAATGACGAAGGTTATGATGTTGTTGATTGTGATTGTGTTGACGGCGACGGCGTAGATGACGACGGCATGGTAAAGATGATAGTGATGTTTAGAGAAAGAAAATGGAAGAGACGTATGAAGAGGTCGAGAAAAAAAAACACAAGCCAGCGCCTCACAATATTCACCCATCATAATTCCATTGTTCGTAGTATCGGACATGAAATATGAATGACCATTGTACACAGTGACACATGAAGGCCATACAACACAGTACATGTATTATCACTATCATAACTCATCATTTCCACGGTAATCATAATTATCTCAACAGATCCATCCCCCGACGAACAGGAAAAGAAAACACTGAGCATGCTTTTGTGCGAATTGGTGATGATGAGACATCACCATGGTAACCACCCTAGCGTTCTTTCGCTGTTGGCCTAGATACACATGATACAATTATGTATTTGTCTGTTATTGTCAGTATTGCTCATGTTCATTAAGCTAGGTTGACAGTATATAGTGGTATACTATTTATAACTCCATTTGAATGTGTTATAGGATGATAAACGAGCTCTACAAATTTGTTAGATTGATGCACTGGCTCCGTATTCAGCACCGACTACACTTCTACGCTTGTCTTTAAATCCTCGCGGAGGTTCTCTCCGTCATATATAACTTTCTGATTTCATTCATGTAAAACATTCCACTAAAAATCTAAGATCTAACCCACGTACGGCACTACATATCCAAACGTGTAGAGAAATAATGCTGGTAAGCGGACTTTCGTAGCCACAGCTCCAAAAGCCTTAAAACAATTTCCCCAATTTCATAAAGGATGCTGATTCACATGACACCTTAAACAAATACATAAAACACGAGTATTCTGTAAATGCCCGCTCACCAGCAATAAATTAATTGTTCTTCATTAGGCATTTGTTACGTGCCTTTTGTAATGACTATAATGGATGTCAATGGTTTTTGTGTATATCTCTATCCGATCAATCTCATCTCTTGTAAATTGTAATGTTTATGTTTTCATAAGTGCTCTGTATCTGCTTTATGAAAAGGTGCTATAAAAATGTTTGTATTATCATCATCGTTATTATTATTATGATTTTTATTATCATTATTATTTTTGGTTAAATTATTATGCCTGATATGAAAATTAATTTGAAGTTCTTTCAATTTCATCGGGCTAATAATGCGTAGAGGGAAATATCTTTAGCTGCTAATCATCGTCAACAAGCAATTTGTGTAAATGCTTCGATTAACCAGAGAAAGCTCTATGGTCGATCATCGTGTTTTAACGCATTTTACACCGGGAATATCAACTGGAAATTATAAGATCAAGAATGAGGTGAAAGACCAAAATTAACAATCAGTAGAATGAAAGGCAAAGAAGGAGCCAGGGAAGACTATGTTATGGAAACAACTATATGGCTAAGAGAATAATTAAATTCATATATCAGCGATTGAGCTGTTTTAGTTTTCATTACACACTCTCCTAAACAAGTAACGAACAACGCGTTATTATAAACAAAAATTTAAAAAATACATCATGCATATCCACAATGCACATTGTAGATACTTATGCAGTATGTTCTTTAAAACCCATCCGGCAGGCTGAAAGACGAAGCTGCATAATGAAGGTTCCGTTCCTAACCAACAACAACAAGTGTTTCTTATATTATGTTGTCAAAACTGTATTGAGTTGTATCACTATATGCACAGTAGCTTATAGGATATAGTCTGGTAACAATGGTGATAGTCCCCTTTCTCTTCTTTGATAATCTCTTTACGCCTGAGGGGCTGGGGTCTGAATTGAATTATTGATTAGAAAAACCGAAATCGATTTTTGTAAAAGTGTATCAAAATTCTTCCCCTAAAACATGACAATTTGATACTTCGGGCCTATTTTTAGACTACTTATCCATATCAGCGAAACCTCAAATCATCAATTTGAATCATTCTATACTTTGAAAAGATTTAAATGTGACAGAGAGGAGGTTATTTGATTGCGTAGGAGTGAGCCGGGTGAAAGGCCTCCTTCATGGTTGCTGCATGGACCTCCATGTAATCCTATTATATCTTTTCTTTCGAGTTTGCGGATGGATAC
>CP137686.1:774645-804591 GCA_037976565.1 Mesocentrotus franciscanus | reverse complement strand
CTTGGTTGAAGTTCAGATGCCTATCTGTTTCGCAGTTGATGATTTCATCATGTACCGGTATACATACATTCAGAGGTGGATCCAGAATTCTGTAAAAGAAGGGGCTATGTCGCTTGGGTTAAACAAAATCAAAACAACAACAAAAGGGGTACTATTTTGTTTAAAATTGAGACCCAAGAGGTGGGGATGGGGGTGATGTAACTTTGTAGTCTGATTAATTTGTCAATTACTATAATCAATTTTTTTTTATTATGAAACAATATGTCTTTTATGTATATTTTGTTATCTGCATGTGAAATGTGAAACCAGGGAGAAACCAATAAACAAACAAATAAACGAACAAAAACCTATTGAGGGGTTGATCAAGGTTTTTGTAAAATGGAAGAACAATTCATATAAATTGAACAAGCAAGCGAGGGGCATATACATGTATATATTTATATAGAAGAAAGTCTAGATTTCTGCTAGGATTTCGAGAAAATACACAATATATACATATATATATATACATGTATATATAAATGCAGTACAGGAGTACGCCTATGCCACATTGGTTTTAAAGGGTTGGGGTCCATCGTGCCCCCTCCAAATCCGCCCCTCCAAATCCGCCTCCTCCATCATACCATCTTATAGCACCCGACCTATTCATCTACCAATGCATACAAACCTATAGCGTTAGTTTGTAAGCATTGTTACGTACTTCATTCAGGGACTCCCTGCTTCATTGAAGCAGGGAGATGAAACGAAGCAGATCGACCAATCTATAGCACTGCCAGAGAGAAGTCAGTGCTGTCGCCCTCTGCGTTGGGTGGCATGTATTAACAGGAGCGAGTGGTCATCTTTCAATAAAATTTGGCACCCGATGAATAATTAATACACTTCTATAATTATGAAAATTGTTCTCGTTACATTCACATGTTGAGTTAGATGAGTAATTGCTAATAGTTGTCAGGTATCATTAGTTGATGCTGAATATCGTATTATCATTTTTGGAATTGGAAGGGCTCGATGTATTTGTAACAATATTGTGTGTATTATGATCCACCCACTGGTATAATTATAAGCGATAAAATGTCGAGGAAAAAATGCAAACGATCGTAATAAAAAGGTAATATTTTGTCAATAATGAATTTGAAGAAGTTCAATACATTAATTTTGAAGAAAAAAAGTCAACACAAGCAAGCAAAAAACATAACAGAAAATAATTCAGGAAATAATATGATCGGAATCAGGGCGGGGGTCTTTGGGATGCACCCCCTTTTATTTTTATTTTTTAAGGGGTGATCTAAGCAGCAACCGATGTGGTAGGGTGATAATTTGCCTACGATCATAAGCATTGAATATTATAGTAGACCTATGTGCAAATGTGCGTGGTAGTCTTGATGGTGTTGATGGTGGATAGGTGGTGGATAAGTGGGGGACGGGGGTGCAATGATGGTGATGCATTTGATGATGCGAGCGGCTGTGATGATGATTTTCGATGGCGTAGAGTGGGTCCAGTCATTGGGGGGTATTGACTGCCATAAGCGGGGGTCGTGCACATGCCCCCTTATATCTACTCCATTCATTACTGCAGTAATGGTGCTGACTGTTATTATGTTGATTTTAGATGGCATTAGTAGTAATTAAGACAGTGGTGATGGTGATAATGATGATGATGATGATGATGATGATGATGATGATGATGATGGTGATGATGGTAGTGGTGGTAGAGGTAGCGGTGGTGATGTTCATGATGATGGTTTAGGTGGTGGTGATGGTGGTGGTGATGATGAAGATGAAGATGATGGTGATGGTGATGATAATGATGATGATGGTGATGATAATGATGATGATGGTGGAGGTGGTGGTGGTGATAAATGATGATGATGATGGTATAAGTGATAATGACGAAGGTTATGATGTTGTTGATTGTGATTGTGTTGACGGCGACGGCGTAGATGACGACGGCATGGTAAAGATGATAGTGATGTTTAGAGAAAGAAAATGGAAGAGACGTATGAAGAGGTCGAGAAAAAAAAACACAAGCCAGCGCCTCACAATATTCACCCATCATAATTCCATTGTTCGTAGTATCGGACATGAAATATGAATAACCATTGTACACGGTGACACATGAAGGCCATACAACACAGTACATGTATTATCACTATCATAACTCATCATTTCCACGGTAATCATAATTATCTCAACAGATCCATCCCCCGACGAACAGGAAAAGAAAACACTGAGCATGCTTTTGTGCGAATTGGTGATGATGAGACATCACCATGGTAACCACCCTAGCGTTCTTTCGCTGTTGGCCTAGATACACATGATACAATTATGTATTTGTCTGTTATTGTCAGTATTGCTCATGTTCATTAAGCTAGGTTGACAGTATATTAGTGGTATACTATTTATAACTCCGTTTGAATGTGTTATAGGATGATAAACGAGCTCTACAAATTTGTTAGATTGATGCACTGGCTCCGTATTCAGCACCGACTACACTTCTACGCTTGTCTTTAAATTCTTGCGGAGGTTCTCTCCGTCATATATAACTTTCTGATTTCATTCATGTAAAACATTCCACTAAAAATCTAAGGTCTAACCCACGTACGGCACTACATATCCAAACGTGTAGAGAAATAATGCTGGTAAGCAGACTTTCGTAGTCACAGCTCCAAAAGCCTTAAAACAATTTCCCCAATTTCATAAAGGATGCTGATTCACATGACACCTTAAACAAATACATAAAACACGAGTATTCTGTAAATGCCCGCTCACCAGCAATAAATTAATTGTTCTTCATTAGGCATTTGTTACGTGCCTTTTGTAATGACTATAATGGATGTCAATGTTTTTGTGTATATCTCTATCCGATCAATCTCATCTCTTGTAAATTGTAATGTTTATGTTTTCATAAGTGCTCTGTATCTGCTTTATGAAAAGGTGCTATAAAAATGTTTGTATTATCATCATCGTTATTATTATTATGATTTTTATTATCATTATTATTTTTGGTTAAATTATTATGCCTGATATGAAAATTAATTTGAAGTTCTTTCAATTTCATCGGGCTAATAATGCGTAGAGGGAAATATCTTTAGCTGCTAATCATCGTCAACAAGCAATTTGTGTAAATGCTTCGATTAACCAGAGAAAGCTCTATGGTCGATCATCGTGTTTTAACGCATTTTACACCGGGAATATCAACTGGAAATTATAAGATCAAGAATGAGGTGAAAGACCAAAATTAACAATCAGTAGAATGAAAGGCAAAGAAGAAGCCAGGGAAGACTATGTTATGGAAACAACTATATGGCTAAGAGAATAATTAAATTCATATATCAGCGATTGAGCTGTTTTAGTTTTCATTACACACTCTCCTAAACAAGTAACGAACAACGCGTTATTATAAACAAAAATTTAAAAAATACATCATGCATATCCACAATGCACATTGTAGATACTTATGCAGTATGTTCTTTAAAACCCATCCGGCAGGCTGAAAGACGAAGCTGCATAATGAAGGTTCCGTTCCTAACCAACAACAACAAGTGTTTCTTATATTATGTTGTCAAAACTGTATTGAGTTGTATCACTATATGCACAGTAGCTTATAGGATATAGTCTGGTAACAATGGTGATAGTCCCCTTTCTCTTCTTTGATAATCTCTTTACGCCTGAGGGCTGGGGTCTGAATTGAATTATTGATTAGAAAAACCGAAATCGATTTTTGTAAAAGTGTATCAAAATTCTTCCCCTAAAACATAACAATTTGATACTTCCGGCCTATTTTTAGACTGTTAAGGAAGTACTTATCCATATCAGCGAAACCTCAATCATCAATTTGAATCATTCTATACTTTGAAAAGATTTAAATGTGACAGAGAGGAGGGTTATTTGATTGCGTAGGAGTGAGACGGAGTGAGAAGGCCTCCTTCATGGTTGCTGCATGGACCTCCATGTAATCCTATTATATCTTTTCTTTCGAGTTTGCGGATGGATACCGACAGGGTCATTTTCGGGTACGAGGTGCATAACACTAATCCTGGCTGGCCGTCACGCTTTGGGATATTAACACTCCTCTGTCTATCAGGGGATAATGAGATCGAGTAACGGATTACCGTTATATGCAAATTACCGAGGCAAAGTATCACTTTACTTGTAAAGTCTTGCGAGTTGCTCCTCTTGTGTCAATTAAACCTTAAATTTGCCGGATTTTGTATACTAAACTGGAACAAATAATTAACAGGGTGAAACCGCAAACTTATTGAATTTTATAAAGAAAACTCAATGTAAAATGTCTCCCAAACTGTCAATGTTTGTCATGAAATGAAATGTCAAAAAAAAGCTGATGAATGGACTATAGAACTATAGAATCAGTCCTGTATGCAACACACTATGAAGAGTATAATATACAATTAGTGAATCAACACGCAGCTTTACTGATATACTAGTGCGCCGGTTTACCATGTTTTTAGGGTTAACGTCAACATTAATTGAACAGGTACATGGATAAATGCAAGGAGGAAGGTTGTTAATAAAAATCAGATTATTTATATCGTTTGTTTATGTTATCCAATCAATCATATTATAATCACATTACGAACACAACACGATCATCAAGACTTTCGTGAAATAGACTTAGGACTAGCTTTTCAAAACCCTATTCTCATTTACTGTAATTCCTTTTTTTTAAAATGTTTTCGAATCGATGACACTATTATCATGTTTAACGTTATCGCAAAGGGCATGTAATTTTATTAGGATGAACATAATTTGTGGTTAGAAAAACAATCGACGGCTGGGTAGAAACAAATAACACAACAAATTTCATACTAAGGTGCGATTTGATATAGATGCAAGAGAATATATAATTTACCGAATGACTAGTATAATTAGATGTTATACATTATTGGAATTCATCCCGTGAGATCATTATTATTGATTGAGTTTGAGAAATAGCCTCCTGAATGTTAAACTATTTCATTATTTGATCATTTCTGATGTGTGACGTAGCTAGAGTACAACCATTGAGGGGGTGCTGGTGCCCTGGGGGAGGGAGGCGTACCGGTAAAATGATAGGATAATTTCCTTTTTTTCCTTTTTTTCTTCTTCATTCGATTGGGGCATATGCCTCCTGCGCTTCCATGTATAGCTATACCAAGTTAAACTCTTGAATATTATAAACTCTTGAATATTATAAACTCTTGAATATTATAAATACATTAGCAAATATACATTACTGTTAGCCTGCATTGACTGTTGACAACTTTGAAGATTGTATATAACGTTTTGTGGTCAAATTATGAAACAAAGAACGACCTCTTTGTCAAGCATTGCACCAAGGATATCTCATTGTAACAATGCTTTGTCTTTTCTTGAATTGATCAATTTGGTTAAAGCTAGAGTTCCTTAAGGTCTCGTATTGTCCTTTGGCCTTGCATTAGCTGTGTAACGTTTATAAAGCGAGAACAAATGCTCAAGGGGGAATGATGGTTCAAGAACAAATCTCAAGGTGGTCTTATAAACATAATCCTATAGAAACCACAATCTTTTCTCGTCTTATTATCATGTTATAAGTACGCGCACACTTCGTCTTCCATATTACAATGATTACAAAAATCGAGTTGTTATCGTAGATGAGCTTTGCGGGAGGGGGAGGGGGAGGGAGAAATTTACAGGACGGGAAGGCATGAAAGGAGGAAGAATACATGGAATAAATTGATGATAATGAAGATGATAATGGGAAGAAGAAATAAATAAATTGATGATGATGAAGAGGAGGTAATATATAGAAGAAGATAAAAAAGATGATGAAGAAACAATTGAAGAAGAACATGAAGAAGAAAACAAAATAGACAATAATAAAGGGAGGAAAGACATATAAAACGCGAGAATGAGAAGAGGAAGAGATAGGTAGAAAGAAAGAAAGCTAAAGGAATTACATCAATTCGTGTACGATGTTATGATGTTCAGTTGCTATGGTGGATAAGCTTCAAGCAAGTGATATTTCTTTTGCAAAACAAATAAAATATCCATGCGCTCTGTCATAGGTACCCACTACCCGTATACGCATAAACAGTAAGTTACTAGCCACTGCAATCATTTCACTCAAGCGTTTTTTAGTGAAGTTCCCGATCTATGTTTGTTGTTTCTTATCGTCAAGTGGGGGACAACGACCCCTTCTCATCCTTTTGTCTGCGGTACGTCTCCCCCTCCCCTTCGGGAAACTCGCTTTGGTTCACCAGTCATACCGATAACCATGACTGGGGTTTCTCCGTATAGCCCATGACTACTTTTTTCTTTCTTAAGTCATACTGGTCATAATGACGAGCATATTCCTGCATACATATAGCAGAAGTAATTTAAGCAATTCATTTCGAGTTGCTAGAAATGCTACATTAATTAATTAAAAAATTCAGTACCGATATCCAAAAAGAAAATGAACATTGGTAATTGATAGTTTCGACACCCGTCAGAGTGATTCAGCTTTCGTTATTATGAAAACGTAGTTTCATTTTAGTTTGTATTGTACTGTTTGAATGTTCGTAAGTTCTTTCTCTTTCTCTCCCTCCCCTCCTCTCTCTTCCACTTTTAAAACAGAAAGAAGAGAAAAGAGAGAGAGAGAGAGAGAGAGAGAGAGAGAGAGAGAGAGAGAGAGAGAGAGAGAGAGAGAGAGAGAGAGAGAAAGGGGGAGGAAAGCAACAGGAAAAGGAGATGGTGCGACCCCCCTCTAGTCCACACCCTTCTCCCGTTCTTTTCTTTTGCATTTCATCAACCTAGTCAGACATGCGCGCCTTCGCATGACACAAAATGCCCCTCACTTTGTGGTCCCACGCTACGCTCCCCCAATAATAATTAATAATTAATAATAAATAATTAATAATTAATAATTACTGTGCATATCAAAGATATTTGAAAATGGGAAGTCAGATATGCCATGTCGAGTCAGTCGATCGTACTACAAAAGCTTCTTGGTCAGATTCGATGATATCAAAAATGATAACAAAACTAGATTATATAGCGCTTACTACAAAACGCCGTCTATACAGGCGCTCTACATATATGATGTTATTAGTACCCCAGTCATCGGATTCATTCACGCACAGTGTGCACCATCTCCACTCCCTGGGAAGTATTCTTGCCGTAATGATCACCTTGAGGGCATATAGCAAGAACTAACACAAAGGCTTTCATCATCCTACGAGGTTCCTATATTTCTCTCCTGGGTATGGAGTGGCAAATGTAGATTAATGCCCTGTAAAAAGACAATTAGTGCCGCGTCGGGGATCGAACCCACGACCTTTTCTTTCCAATTAAGTTTTCAAACGTCTTTGGCTTAAACCACTCGACTACGACTATTGTGTGCGCAAATTTCCAAATTAAAATGACAATTACAAAACAGCATGCAATAGTTGATGCATGATTTTTATCAATGTTAAAGATCTGTATTATTCAGCATGCGATGGGCTAATTGCACGACGACCTCGAGAGATGCCAGAACATTCTAGTATATAGAGAGGCGCGTTGTCCAATATAGCTTATACTGTAGCAACGAGACGGCAGGAGCATTATGTTAATCGTTTTCTGATATTATTTTAAGCAAAAAAAATCTTTGTTGATCTAGACAAATAAATTCAATAATTTTTTAAAGGATATACTAGTATCTTATCTTCTGATTTATATTGCTTATGCACGCGTATTGTTAGTTTTTTACTGTTTGTATATATTTTTTTCAAGCAATTATGTAATCTTTCAAAATTTTGTTGTGATCATTTAACTATGTACTTATAAATGTATACATTGTGTTTTTAAAATCGATATGAATGGAAATGGAAATGTCACGAATCGGTAATACACGTGAGGAGAATCTCTCACGCACCTCAAAAAGAAGGTTTTATTGTACGGTGTGTGTAGTACCTGCCTCGAATTGATGAGGGGTGAACGGCAGGAAGAAAAGAAGGGGAAATATAGTGCTGGCGCCTAAGAATAAAATAGCCAAAAATTACGTGACGGAGAACAGAGGTAAACAAATTAAAAGATACCATTTCAGGACGAAGAAATTTCTTAGTGTTATCCAATTCCAATGATTTTGCCTAAATTCAATGGAGTCCATTCACTATGTGATTATGTCATACATTTTCAAATGCACTGACGAAAATGCCATTTCCCAGTGCGTCAAAACGGCTAGAAAGGTGTCCTTCAACAGCAAAGCTGTATGCCCCTATTTGAAACTCCAACTATAGCATACTAATTTCATCATGTAAAGTGACATGAACTGTCTGATTGAGTTACATAAAACAACTAATTGAATTTATTTGGTTTGAAAGGCTAGATTTCATGTACGCTAACTTAACAGAGAGTTTGCGGCAGACATCATTAATATGTAAAATGCAATAGAGAAGGCGAAGTTAAAGAGAGAATGTAGTCTAACCTAGATGCATGGGCGTATATATATGGAGCAGCCTTCCTAGAAAATTACTTTAAAATCATTTGTATGATTCAACGGAATGCATCAACGTAATTAATGGGTTTGTCACCCGCCCCGGGCGAAACCAGACTATTCTAAGGACACAATTCTAAAAATCTCAAACGATTAAAAAAAAAAAAAACTTTTGATGACGCGGTATATCCAAAATCTCTGACAATATATAATGGCAGTGGTGGATCGCAGGGCTTTCAGAGGACACATTGCTAAGAAGAAAAGATGAAAATGTGTCTCCTATCAGTACTCCCGAAGCTAAGGCCATTAACAAAAATATTCATGTTTAGCGTCCTCGCCCGCTTCCTTTTTGGGGGCTATTCACCTGCCCTTTAAAAAAAAATCTTCTTCCAAATCTTAATGAAAAAACATGAAAAACATACTGCTAAATGGTCTTTTTCTGAATTAAAAAAAAAAAAACATAAATGCTGGCGGCCATCTTGAAAAATAGCCCTACTGGCTGCCCACCCAGTCGGGGAAAATGTACGGAGCGGCCATTTTGAAACAAGAAGAAAAAAGGGCCTCCTCCTTCCTATTTTTCAAAAAGGCAGGACGCTAAACATGTTTTTTTTTAATGGCCTAATGTAGCCCAATAGACAACTATGTGAACAAAAATTTCGTGTGTGTGCGCCTTCTTGTCAGAGAAATTTTTCGAGTAAAAAGGCACCCGAAACAAATCAACCTCCTTTTCTCTGCATCCACCGCTGAAAGAATCACTAACATGTTTAGCAAATCTAAGGGACAAGCGCCCCCTGCCCCCATAGCGCCTCCCTGTACTCATTTTGCCCATGGAGATGGATAGACGCCCCTAGACGCATATTTTAATGTTGACTGCGCATGTCTGGCTGGAGGCAGGGAACGATCGATTATTTCCTGTGTTTGCGTTTTATGTTGGCATCAAGAATGAAACCACAAGACGAGTATAATAAACAATGACTGTCTGATAATGATGCGAACATGCATCAAGGAAGCAAGATTTGTTTCAATCGAAAGTGATATCTTCTTCGTGTACTTCTTTGGAAACGGTTTTCAAGACTATTATGTGTATCTATTTCACAATGTGTTGAATTAAATTGAACGAAATGAAATCTTATAATGAGGCCTATGCCAAACTATCCTTCATCTTAATTACATCTGTAAAGATATTAATTAGAGACAAGGCGGAAAATAAATAGATAATAAAAATGGATGACAAAAAGGGAAGGAACGATAATGGAGATGCATGGAGACTTATCGAGAGCGCGGCGAGAAGAGATGAGGGAGAATGAAAAGAAGGGAGGAAGAGACATAAGGTAAAGAGGGAGAGGGAGGAGGGATAAAATGAAAACAGAGAGAGAGAGAGAGAGAGAGAGAGAGAAAGAGAGAGAAATTGGAGGGTTGAGAAGTGATTCAAGGTTTAACGATATTCTCATTAGAAAATGATAATTCCACCCTTAATAAAAAATAAAAAAGTGAGAAACTTTGTGTATTGAGCTTCGCAGTTGGACCCTTTATTAATATGTAACGTCTGGCGTAAATTAGGATACTAATTGAAAACATAATTGAAAAGGAATTTAATGGCTTTTTGTTTAGGAAGCTTTGCGGTCATGTATTGTTTACTCATTTATTGGCATAATTTAAACGTTGCCAAGCCATGCCATTGACACTAGAGTAAACAGGGCCTACATAATTATATATACTGTATTTTAAGGCGCCTATATCAACAGATAATTGAACCTAACAACGGCAAGAACAACAATAACAACGACAACAACAACAACTATAAAACAACAACGACAAAACTGATGCTATGTACTGCGTACACAAAATTGTAACCCTCTCAGACTAAACAAGAATAGAAGCAAGAACCCAAAGGTTACATGGACCAAAGGTGTGACAATCATAGGTACGACAGCAAGGCATGGGGCTCGTCTAAACAAATACAGGAAGCACTAGAAGTAGCCATCTTTTAGGTCGTATGGTCATTCACATTTCCTTGTCAAATGCGCATAGAAGAGCTTCTATTTGTTTGATTCTCTTTGTTGTTTTGTTACTTTCTCGAGATGATTCAAGCTTCTGCTGAGAAACCTCAGAAACGGAAGAGTGTTCGTTTAGGCTTCAGTCACACCAACAAGATTGGCGTCAGACCGATAACAAACCGATGTTAAATTACGTCACAATGCTTCGGTCCATTTGGAGTCGGTTTGGCTTTGTGACTGGGCTTTAATTATTTTACTTCGAGTTAACGCTCTTCTAGTTCCCAGCTCGCAGACGATTGATAATATCATCACCTGTAGGTAATGGGACTTCACATTCAAAGGTCTATCTCGCCTCAGTACTAAGACAATGGGACTCACATTCAAAGGTCTATCTTGCCTCGAGTTAACGCCCTTATGTTTCTAATGGCCTCATCAGCCGAAGTACTGAGACAATAGGACTTCACACGCAATGTAGACTCGTCTCTTCCTTTGTCTCCAGATTCCCTTGAGTATACTCGGAGGAGGAGAAATCGATGGAAAGGAAGGTTAAGGCACTTACGCTCCTCCAAGTAAGGTCTACGTGTTCTTCAGACTCGGCTCTCAACCTGGTCGCCATGGATACAGTAAGATGAAGGGAGAATCCGATGGCATTGGTAGGGACATGATGGTAGGGACAAGGAATGAGATGAGAGAAAATAAAGTTTGTTTATGGAATGAGAATGATAATGAAAATCCCATGTTTGGTGAAGAAGAAGAAGAAGAAGAAGAAGAAGAAGAAGAAGAAGAAGAAGAAGAAGAAGAAGAAGAAGAAGAAGTCTGTTGTCGTTCTTGAGTAGGTCTCATTGGCTTGGGCCTCAATGTTTGACAACCGGGAAGATCCATATAGGACAAAAATTATTAAAAAAAAATTATTAAAAAGTATCAAGTAATCGTAAATGAAAGCTTATTGACACATTATTAGTCTAGAATAATTGCAATATTATGACAGACAGTGCATGTTCGATAAAACCGGAAATAGCTCTTAATTGCTGTGAGAAAAAAAAAGCTCCTCGGAAATCAATACAAATTTACTTTAACTGTTTAAGAAAAGTACAAAATGGTTATGTTATCTTTCAGTAGCAATGCCATAGCAACGATTCACGATTAAGTCAATACATGTACATATATGACTCACATGAGCATAGGAGATATTCATATCATGTAATAACCTGACACGTTTGAACACAGAGAGATAAGATATAAACGTACACATTTGTCATCATGTAGATCATACGCATATTTTCCGACTGGATATCGTTCGAGCCAACACCAAGGGAACATCGGATGCGTGCCCGACATAGCAACAATTGGTAACAAGCAGTTTAGAGCTCATCCGATGCTTGTTGATGAAATGCTTAAACAATTTCTGTAGTTTTAGAATCTTCTCAAGTGATGTATATTACACATGAATATTGATTTAAAAAAAAAACCAACAATGGGGTGTCCTTTTTGGTTTGTTTGTTTGTCTGGTTTTTTTTCTTCATGATTCTCCCTTATGATCATTATATTTCATTGTTGTGTTTTATCTGTTTCGTTATATCTTATACTTCTAAAAAGCAATACAAAATAGTATTAATGATATGCACAATAATATAAATGCAATAGATAACCGTCGTGATGATTAAGAAAGCTGAAAGCTGGTTTTAATAACGATGAAAAAAAAAGTTACAATGGACATTTTAAAGTTATCGTGTAGTGTGTTAAAAAAAACATAAACACATTTTGCTTTGTTGTCTTAATGTGTTGGAAAACGAATATTAACGACACAGCATAGAACTTATTTTCAATTTAAACTGTGGAGAAATTCTTAACCCATGCTTTTTTTCCTTGACTACTTTGGAATCCCTATGGATTTCAGCTTTGCTGAATCCACTTCGTAGTAGGATTTCAGCTTTTGCTGTTAGAGTGTCCAACATCCTAAGAGAGGAATATATAATGTGCAGGCGTATTTACATGTTATGATAGAACACTATTGACCACTTCACGTAGTATTTCAATGGCCTGTCGTCCTAATTGCATAGACTGTTTTTTGTCACGATTACTAAATCCTAAGATATACCTCTTAGAAACCTTCATTCAGAAGGTTTTTCAAAGCATTGTTGATTTTTTTTGTATAAGGCCCCTTCTTTACACCATAAAGAAGCTCTTTCCTGTATGAATTGAAGAGAGATTGCCGCCTTTATAAGGAGATCAGTTTAAGGACGTGCTTTACTTCTATAATCTCTCTGCTTGATCTCCCTGCTTGATCTTAGGAACGCTCCTAACAACGTATATACAATAGGGTTTTACCGGCGACATGCATTCTCCGGCGACATTTTCTCCACGCTTTATTCCCAACAGTCTAACACTCCAACACTAAGGAAATTCAGAGTTTCAGCCTTGGACTCGACACTTTACCTACTCCTAACCATAAACATATTTGAAACCCAATTGAAATTCTTACCGTAATGCTACATTTTAGACAAAATAAAGCACGGAACAATTTATAATAACGATAATAAATTGTATACCGTGTCATATTATGTGGTTCCAAAGATATTATACCCAATCAATGATTACACTGGCTTTAGCTCTGGCAGCCATAATCAACACCTGGGTGGAGAGTGACAAATGTGGATTAATGTCTTGCCAAAAGGCTGGGATTCGATCTCTCAACCCTTGGATTGTGCTTCAAGTGAATGAACCACTACACCACTATCGCAATAGTCATGGTGGAATGAGAGTATTTGTCGGATCACCATAAGTAGGGTCTTTCTGAATTTTATCCCTCGTGAAAAAGAATTATTCGTCAAAACTTAAATCGTATTACCCTATACATGGCACTAAGGGGTTATGTAAGGGGTTCCCAAACAAATAAACAAAAAACGAAAGACACTCGCTAAAACCTCTCTAATAAACAGACATAGGGCTATAGGTTTGTGTTGGTTTTACATCTTGGCTGTTTATGGCCAAGTATTCTAGGCTGATCTTATGAATAAAAGGATGCCAATTCAAACACGTCAAATGTAATAGAATGTTCTTTTGTGATAGTCAAATTGACAAGCAAAGAAATTGTATATTATCATTTTTTAAAACTATGATCACTGTTCGTAAACTACATTCTTACGAAGGCTAAGTTAGATCTAGCTTTTGATGAGCAAACTTGTGGAATCTCAAACATGGAACAAACTAAAAGTGTAGGCCTTACTTTTGCCAGATTGAGAGATACATCGAGTACCATGATATAACATGAGAATTGGAAAGATCTTCTTACTAAAGACTCTCAATCCTAAATTTATACAGACTCTCTGCACTTCGTCGAAAAAGCTGCACTTAAAACCCAGCATCATATTGTCTTCATAACAAACAAAGGTGACCGCATTGCGTCTACTTTATTAGCATTTGTAAGGGGAAGAGTGAGCAGAAAACAAACCCAGAACTATTGAGCTCATGAGTAAGCTGTATAGAGAGGGGTGGGGTACATCTCGCCAAATGCATTGATGCAGTGACTTTGGTAGCAGAGCGAGAAGAACGCGCGCACTGTTTATATTCATAAATTCTATAGCAAGCGATTTTATACGCTACGTGCCATAGCAGACTACAAGGAAAGGAGTCTCCGTTTAATGCCGTTCGTCTCGAAAGGAATGGAATGGAATACTTCAAGATGAATATCTGTCATCAAATGTCTCTGTCGACACGTGATGTTGTTTGGAGTCATAACCAGATATAAACGGTTGGGACTGAACTTGACATAAACACAGCTGAGTTACGGGTCTTCATTTATTTATTTACATCGCAGTATATATAGCACAACATGTACGTCGGGTAAGTGCTTTTCTTCGTCGCACAATGATCAGAATCTTGGTAACAAACCATGAAAAAATGCTAGTAAATGCCACCTCCTAGTATATTCAGAAAATAATTGTATCTTGCTTTCTGTTATTGTTCATAGTGTTGTATATTATTCATACACCTCTTTATATAATTTTATTGAGACGAGTTTTTGCTCCTGAAAATTTGCGCATGCATCCTACCCTTGAGACACAAAGTTCTTCAAGAATGAGCTAGGACTAGAGGGAGGAGGGGAAGGAGGAGGAGAGGAAGGAAGGAGGGGGAGGAGGAGGAGGGTCGAGGAGGAGAGGAAGAATAAAGAGGAAGAAGAAGGAGAAAAGTTAATGTGCTGTTTTAGAAAGGCAACATTGTCTTATGAAATAAATCGTATCGTATTGTCTCACTGTTATTGTCACAATCAGCGTGTCTGCGTAGTGCAATATTCCTGAAATACATTTTGTTTACTAAAATTGTTTGGTTTTTGTTTTGCTTTCGATGCACAAAAACAAGAAAAGGACTTGATACAAGAGAGAAATATCAATGTTTCCGGAAAGTAACGACGTTCTAGCAGCTCTGCATTGAGGGTAAACCGCAGGCTATGCGAGCCAATGACCCGTAAATACAGCTAGGATAGGTTACTTGCTTGAAGACATTCCCGCATCGTTGAGTCATTGCGTGCACGCTAGTTCAATGTTCCATGCTTGAAGATGAAGTCATTCCTCTGATAAACAAACTACACCATTTATGGAATAGTACAGATTGTATCACACCAATATTTGCAAGATAAAACATGAGTATTCTCGTCATTTTAAGTTGGCAGTCTGTAGGCTGAAAAAACGAACAAAATGTTATAATATGATTATGAGAGCGTTAATGAATTTAATTAATCAAAATAAAGTATCCAAAAAATTCGTGTGTTATTTGTGTGTGCGTGTATGTGCGTGTGTAGGTGTGTGTTTTTGTTTGTGTGTGTGCGTGTGTGTGTGTGGGGGACAATGTACCCTTCTGAGCCCCCGTCATTTGGATACGCCTGTCTGTTGTTTGCACTGATTCTCAGTCTGGCTAGGAGTGTATGAGTTTCTCTTATCCGTCTATGCAGTTTTATAACTTATTATCATGATTCTTTTCGAGACAAACGACGTGAATTTTGATAGATTTTTTTGCAGATGAAAAAGCGCAAACACAAATGTTGTGATTTAATTGTCAGAATTGTATATCATTATATCTCTAAAGGGGGGTATAAGGAGGAGAAATATTGTCCACATATATCTATAACCCACATGTGTACAGATCACAACTCCATACCTCTTGCGATGTTTGATATCACACAAATAAAAATAGCTTCTGCTTGTATAGGCGAGGATGATATCTGCAAATGCTTGGATATTTTTAGACAGAGAAGATGAAATCGATAGCATTAACTATCCTAAGGATATGGCCTAAAATATACGGTTTATGATAGACTGTTAGAAAATTGCGCAGGGTACGGAAACATAATTGGGGGTTCACTGGTGATGAATTAGAATGTTAATTGAACCAACTTGTTTCGTTCTTATACCGTAAACTATTTATTGACACGATGAAAGATACATTCTGATCAAATGATAGGTACATCGGGATTACTCATGGGCCAGATGGGTGACTGTAGAGGAGGGGGTAAGCAAAAGAAGGGGGTGAACATGAACGCCTCATGCGCGCCTCCTCGACTTGGCAGTGATACCTTTCTATTGCCAGGGGCAAGGTGATAAACTTACTGACCGTTTGATCATAATAGTGACCGCCAACCCTGGAAATCACTGACCAGTTACGGTCTGTTAGTTTTCATTCAACCAAATGAAATGAAGAAATATTAATAATTACCGTGATGATATTATTAAAATATTGATCGAAAAGTAAAGGAAGCATCGTCTAGGTGGATCTAAATCGAGTGTTTACGTTTTGAAATTCGACTTAAGCTATGCCATATTGAGTGTTAAAAGGACTCGGACTTGCTGTGCCCCCTTAAATTTGGATCTGGGATGGGGTGACCCCTACCGTATGCGCTTCTCCTCAGTTTGGTATTGATCAGATGCCTAGGGCAAGGTGATAATCTTACTGACCGTTTGGTCATGGTAGTGACCGCCAACCCCGTAAATCACTGACCAGTTCTAATTATTATCTTACTACGGTCAGTTTGTTCCCATTCACCCATAATGACCAAACATCGCTAATTAACCATTGAAAATTGAAATACTTATCGACTTATCGAATATTAATGACTGTTAATTTCTAAATTGAATGGGCGCAATTATAAGCGTTTCGACTGAATAAAATATTAAAGCTATATTTAGATTCGATTTTGAATCAGTGGGATTTATACAGTGTTCCTATTTATGTTGATTGTTTTTTTTAGGTTTGTCTTGTTTTTCATTATGGTTCTTTACCAAAACGTACTTAAACCAGACTGAGGAAAGCGAATGGATTTCACAGCAACCGAAAGCTCACCCAAACAAATTCGCTTTCGATAAATGATAAAACTTTCTTCATTTTTTTCGCGAGAAAACCTTCTCATTATTTCATGGGAAAATTGTTCTATGCTCCCGTAAGCCATTCGTACACAATAATGTTTGCACTAGACTTGCATCTACTTGAAAGTAACTGCGCAAGAATATTATTAAATCTATTTTTCATCATTTCGCCAGGTGCTTTGAGAACATTAAATTTATGACGAAATGGCGTTTATTATCCGTATCATTATATCATCATTGTATTTTGTTGCCCATACCAGTATTTCATAGAGTAGTTTGACACGTGCTTCTGAATCTATACCAGTAAAATGATGTGAAATAGTTGTAGTTGTAATTCGATGCTTTCATCTTTGAACGAAACCCAAGTGATTAAAGAGAAGATTGAGCTTTCGGAAAGGTGAAAAATAATTTGTGAGCGTTTTCATTCTTTTTATATTAGTCTTGAAAAGGATGGCTCTTCAAATGCCCTTATATTCGAAATTAGACAAGAAAATGGGAAGATTTTTTAACCAAATTTTCATGCCACTTGTTTGTGTAGTCCGATACACACATTTTGATTAGCATCTTATCATTGTGATGTCATTGTGATGACTCCTAAACCTCATAGCGATACACCAATACCTACGTGTTACATAATCTACCGTTTCCAATAGACCTATTTACTAATTTCATGCATACTTTTTAAACAAAAGTTATCTGAATAAGTAAAAAGCTTGTCAGAGCCTTTCCCGACATAACACAACTAATGTATGCACAGTCGATTCCTTCCGTAGAGATGCCTTTATTCATTGCAGGTGAATGGAATGGCTGGTAACCAGGGGTAGAGAGAGAGAGAGAGAGGAACATGCATAAATGAAATACATAAGTGAACAGGGGGTGTTTCACAAAGATCCTAAGTCGAACTTAACTCTAAGTTGGACTTAAGAATTATGGAGAGCCATTTGTAGCCTTAAAATAAAATATATTCAAAAGAGAAAATTCAAGTATTTTAGACTTTTTATAAATTCCACATCAAGAACATGAAATCTCCTTGATAATAGAAAATATGAATGATTTGAATCAACATTTTATGCCTTTTAAAATAACTTTTACAAAATATTTTCATAGATGCTAACGGCTTTCCATAATTCTTAAGTCCAGGTCCATTGCTTCCAGACAGTTTTGTTTTTAAAAATGCAATCGCATGACGAGAACTCCACTTGATCTTGATATACCAGGCATCACTCATCGACTCATACGGCACGCAGTGGACGTGAGGATCCTGGAAGTAGTCAGTGATTTATGATCATCCATACATCAAATGAAAGTGATAGCAGACAAGTTGGCATAAAACGAGAGGGGGAGGGGCACGTCAGAGGCTTTTCGGACTTGTGCCCCCCCCCCCCTGCAAGAGATATAGTCATATATTCATGATGCCCCATTCATCCAATGAAAGGGAGATAGCAGATAAACACATTGACGCATGAATGGAGGGGAGGGGGATAACGTATTTTTTCTTACTTGTGCCCCCGCAAGAATAATACTGGATACTCCTTTGGAATGTTTTATATGTAGGTGCGTAGAAGGGAAACCATTGTAAGGATCGATCGTGCTGCTCCAGATATCGTTCTGAGCGACGGTATGACTTGAAACGGGATTCGAATCAGGATTGTTTCAGATCATGTATAGTGAACGGGTGTAAATCAAAAGTGCTCTTTCATATATTTTTAAATCGTCTGTCGATAGTATGGTTTAATATGGTTTATTATCGTTTCTCGGAAGTTTAAATGGCTTGAAACATGGTAAGATTCAGGCTTTTACTGTTTCACATATCGTATTCCGAGAGACCGAAGGGCTCAAAACGTGGTTAGAAATAATGGTATTATTTTAGTGTCATCTCTCGAGAGATTATTTCGGTTGTACGGCATCATGCTCTTGAGACAATTGCTCCGCGGTAATTTTATACGCTAATCGAAATCCTAACTTATATTCTAGACCCTACCTAACCCTAACTTTAAACCTAACTTTAAACCTAACCTATAATCCGATCGTAACCCTAACCCTATTCTTTTGGTGAAATGAAGCCCGGAGGAGTTGTCGCTGGAGGAAATGTCGGATCGCCGATAATTATTATGTCCTGATATTTTGATGGAATCGCGTGCTTCCTGTTTACAGACATCAGATTTTCGAGAGGCAATATGACTCGAAACCTGGTTGGGGTTATAGGCTTTCTACTTTAGTATTGTTTTCGAGATGGATTACAGTAAATGCTGGATATCATGATCCGTATGAACACGACCATAATGAGCAATAATAATGAGCAATGATTTGTCGCATTGAATGTTTCGAATCAAATTACAAGACAGGAGCATATCAAATATGTATCAAACCATGTAGAAACAACTTGATGAAAGTCACGTGGCTCATATGCAGTCTAACTGCGGTGTTAATTCACCAGACGATTTGTAGTGATTGGAATATCGGGCGCCAAAATGAGTCGATGAAATCTACGAGAAACTTTGAGGTTGCAAGTGTCATTTTGTAGCACACACAGAAAAAAAAACTAACGATTTTTATCCTTGCCTGCGAATGTTGCATTAGTAATAAACGTGAGGTGTAATGAAGATATAAGATTGCATTATGTGATTATTAATGGTTGAATGTTGTATAACATGCATTTAAACAATCGATGATTGTGATGATATTGGCATTTGTTGCTACGTTTGTAAATGTCATGATTAATGAACTGTAAAATAATGTCGCAGGTTTACGGTTTATTAGGTTTGTTAAATATTTGTTTCGGAAAGATTGGATTATGAATTTTGCATTTTGTAAGAGTTATTACCGCGAGAGATTATAGAAGATGGATGGAAACAAGACGAGAGAAAATATGGATAGAAATTACAGAGAATAAGAGGAATAATCGACTACTTCTACAACTACTACTACTACTACTACTACTACTACAACTACTACTACTACTACTACTACTACTACTACTACTACTACTACTACTACTACTACTACTACTACTACTACTACTACTACTACTACTACTGCTACTACTACTACTACTTTACTACTAACTGCTGCTGCACTTCTCACTGCTGCTGCAACACTATTGCTACCAGCCATGCAACACAACCACCACTGTGCACACTTACAATGAACTCTATTTGCACTAACATTTGACTGCAGCAGCATACTTCTACTGTCTTCCAGCAGCTTTTGCCTCTTACAACACTCTCACCATCCTACTATCTTCTTTTCTACTTAATTCTTACCATTTCTTTACTTCTCTACTACTACTACTACTACTACTACTACTACTACTACTTAATAATAATGATAATCATGTTATGATCAATGATACCTCAGCTGTAAGGCGCATTTCGACAATATAACCATAGACGTATGAAACAAATGTTCACTTGACTCATTTCCCCTGTATTTATGCCTCCTTCTTCTTCGTCTCTTCCTTCTCCTCCTCCTCCTCCTCCTCCTCCTCCTTCTTCTTCTTCTTCTTCTTATTATTATTATCATTAATATCATTATTATCATTATTATTATCAATATTATTATTATTATTATTTCTATTATTATTATTTCTATTATTATTATTGTCACTGCTGTCATTATTGTTACTAGATAATCTGTGAGTATAATACTCTATTGATAGACATTTTGAGTATAATATAGTACTATATTGATACACATTTTGAGTATAATATAGTACTCTATTGATAGACATTATGTGTAAAATGCCTTTAAGAATAATTGTACCTTAATGTTTTAGAATAACTTTAGAACAGGGACAGTAATTATTATCAAATGCATTCCTGCATATGGTTGAGCCGGTCTCAGAAATTATTTTTAGTGATTTAACCAGCGACGGGAAATGGTTATAATTACAGAAAACTATATCTGACGCCAATATGAGAGAAAGAACATAATTATTTCACTCAATGAAAATAGTTAGAGAGCTGATGCATACACTGATTGCTTTAACGATGATGTTGCAAAATGAATACTAATATCAAGCTGACAAATGTAGACGTATTATAGAGACAGTAAGCATGGGAATTATGAAGAATTACAGAAAAAAGAAAAAGCACATCCTTTTACGACATTGGAATCTAATTTCTCTTACTTAATGAGAATATAATTAGATAGATATAAATATAGGATAGTATAAGAAAAAGAGGAAACAAATTGTTACATAATGTTGTTTTCGTATTCTGTTGAGAGCAAACATCCTCAAGGTTTTTGTCTGTAGTCTATACCAGTAAGAAGAAGAAGAAGAAGACATGAGACGTGATGTTGTTACCATGGTAATGGACATGTGCTAGATGTCCTTCCGCCTCCATCGCACATGAAGAATCACATTAGTCTGTGGCTGCTCGAATGACTGTGTTTGTCTGCAGTATGCCTGAGTAACTATTATTACCAGTCACTTAGCGGAAATAAGACAAGGAAGACGGAGTGATTGCGCACTGGCATGGCAAAAATGGAAATTACCATAGAATGAATTTACTTTGAATGTCAAACACTTAGCAAAATGCAGGATAATAGGTATTGATTTTGGTAGCGATAGGACGCCGTGCATGGTACAGTGCCCTTTTGGGCGGGGGCTTGGGGTACGTACTCTCGAATCGAATTAATAATTTATAAAAAGAGGGGAAAGAGAGGCTAGAAAATGAGATGGAGGGGAAGAGAACATGAAAGAGAAAGAGAAAGAGATAAAGAGAGAGAGAGAGAGAGAGAGAGAGAGATAGAGAGAGAGAGAGAGAGGGGATAGAGAGATATAGAGAAAAGATGGGTGGAAAGAGAGAGAGAGAGAGAGAGAGGGGATAGAGAGATATAGAGAACAGATGGGGTGGAAAGAGAGAGAGAGGGGGATAGAGAGATATAGAGAACAGATGGGGTGGAAAGAGAGAGAGAGAGAGAGAGGGGAGGGGGATAGAGAGATATAGAGAATAGATGGGGGGTAGAAAGAGGGTGTTGAAGCAAGAAGATGCATAGCATGCAGGTGCAGTGAAGACCGGATGAGTAGATAGAGACAAAGTCGTCTTGAAGTGTTTCTTATCTGATCTATACAGACGCCATGAAAGGTGATTGTTATCTCCTTAAAAGTACGAGCAGACCGTCACGTGACAATAAATAAAGGGTAATTTTACGGAAACAGTTAAAAGTATAGTTTTTCTATTCTGTTGTTGTTGTTGATGTTGCTACAACTGTACATGGTACGAATGAGTACATCACAAAATTCTACAATTAATGCGTAACCGATATCATGTTTGAGGTAGAGCACTGTGGTTCATGCACTTGACTTACAATCAAGAGGTTGATGGTTCGTATTTCTTTCCAATGCGGAGATCCTAAATAGTCATTAAAGTTAAGTCATTATTATGCCACACAAAATTGAATCTCTCCATAATTGGATAGATATACCAAAGGCTTCAATATTATTCAACTCTTTCCCGTATTAAAAGGGTTGTTATGGGTCAAGACCGAAAACGGGTACTTTTGCAAGGCCTTTGTTAAAGACTTTGTGTTGCACAAAATTAGTCATTCCATCATTTGATGCCTAATGTTTTGTGCAAAATTACTCGCATTCGTATTAAGTTCTCATCGCCAAGGCACGTGAGCACGTGAGCACGTGAGCACGTGAGCACGTGAGCAGGAACGTCTACGCTCATTTTTCAAAAACATTGTTCTCCTAAAACATTCTTATCTGATGAAGAAATTAATCGACGGAAAGGAAGGAATAAACATTAAGTGGAAATACCATATTATGTCTGTTCTTGAGTCCGAAGGACCGCAATGTATTCGCCATTTCGTGTCCAACCAAAAGGGCGCTTAAAACAATTTGGTCTAAAACTGAGCTATATTAATTATTTCAGTAATATGTTTTAAGTGTTAATTCTATTTATTGGTCTCTTTCGTTTACACCATATGATTTAAATGTATATTTTATTTTTGTTTGCACGTCCACATTTTTGAAAGTGATATTCTCCTAATCGACACCTTGAGGTTAACGCCCTTCTTGCTTTAACCATTTTATATATGCTGTGAATGTCCCAGATTTGTGTAATATATACACATGCAGGCTTTCCAATAAATACAGATGGGATTGGTTGAGGTTCAATTATACTTTGACCAGCCGACATTACCAAGCCGAAAATGGGTTAAATGTGCGATGTTTTCTCCGCGCATTTAAGACGTCATCAGTCACATCGCCAAACTGGCCCCATACCGATTCCAAACCGACCGATTGGTCTGATGTTGGTCTCTTGAGTGTGACTGGGGTATAAGCATTGGAGTGATATCGTTGCTGGGGGTAACCAGATACTACTCCAAATACTAGGATCTTCTTTTTTAATCGCTATTAATCGCTTTTTAATTGCCATAGGCAAGAAATTGATACCTCTCTGAAATCGCGTTCATTCATTTTGTCATGATGAAATTAAAAAGTTCATGGGTTTTCCAGTATACTGCTTTTCTTGAATAACCATTTACTCTGTATAAACATTACGATCCCCAAACTTTTCTCTTTCTTATATACATGTATATATATGAGGTTAGGTGATCCATACTAAAACAGAATGAAACAACAACGACAACAACAAACAAATCGCAAAACAAGCGCATGCGTGAGTGTATGTAATATTTGGTGCAAGAAATAGGATAAATCAGTGACAACTAGTGACGTCATGCGATGATAGTATTTATATCTCCTGCACGTGACACTATTTTTCTTGCTCTTTCTTACAAGTCAGTTTCTACTGTGGGATATGTCATTGGGATGGTCCCACATTTGCACAGGCGACAGTTTCTTTGGAATTTATTTCTTCAAAGGTATAGGGTTAAGGTTAGAGTTGGGGTTAGGTTTAGGGTTAGGGTAAGTGACAGGTTTAGGGTTAGGGAGTAGGAAGTGGGAGTAGGATTAGGAGTATGGGTAGGTATCATAGGTGGTCCAGGGTTTAAAGATAAAGGCCAGTTCTGGTCATGCGATTGCATTATGAAAGAAACGTTGTGAAATCGATCAGAAAAGGTTGATCATCTAGCATGTAAGTATTGGTGTGTACTGCAAGGTTCTGGAATCATCAAAATGATAAGAAATTTGGCCCAGTCTTGGTAAAGTTACAAGCACTGTACACAGAAAGACGTATATGGGACTACACGACCACGTGCGCGATATCTATTTGGTCCCAATAGATATAATAATTTACCAAATATATCAATTTTTAGGCCGTTTCCCAGCAAATTTTTTATCATCACGTATTAGTACAAACATATTCTTTCACATGATTGGTAATAACAGCTTCCATTTCATTTTTTTTTGTTTTTTGGTTCCCAATACTGGTCTTTCCCTTTAAGTAGAAATTCAGTTGGGTTAGGGTTAGGTTAGGTGGGTTAGGATTAGGATTAAATTAGGGTTAGGATAAGAATTAGGGTTAGGGTTAGGTGTATGTAGTCTTGGGGTTGAAGTTGGATATTCAATTAGTGTCGGACATTACAGGAGCTAGTGAAATACAACTGGCATGTGGTATCCCTTTATCTTCTACATGTCCAACTGTAGGGGGATCAAGCGTCAACAAAATGTTCAAAATTTGAAATGAAATTATATGAGCATAATAGATATACGCACTAGTGAAGCTATTTTCTTCATCGGAACGGGAGGGGGGTGCCACCAAGCGATGAACGCGACTGCCAAGTATCGTTTTGATGATTCGATGAATTATAATATATGATGATTTCAATGTTCATTTCCAAAACGCGGTTTTTGAGGATGGTTCAATATTTTGGGTGAAATGTGACACATTACTAATAAAACTCAATTTCCTATGAACAATTATTATCACCACAGCATTGCCAGGTTACCATTTTGATACACCTGGGTCGAGAGAGACTAATGTCGGTTACACACCTTGTCCTAGGATGTAGGATGCTAGGATTTAAGCACCGAACAAGGATCGAACCTAGGACCTCTTGTATCAGAGGCAAGAGTCTTTAAATATACCATGCCAAACAGACAAATATGAGAAATATGTATTCAAGAAGTGGTGCAGAAAGAGAGAGTGGTGTATGGGAAAATCCTTGGCACGTTTGTTTTTCCGAGGATTATGAGACGATTCTGGAAGTATATTTTTCTTCGACCCTCTTCCCCCGGTTCCTCATGTTTTCTCGTCTAAGTTTAGATTTCGGAGAGTACGTTGACATTAGAAAGACATGCAATGTTTAGACAGGCCACAACATGTTTGATCGCCTTGAAATAAATAACATGAGATTCATTGGCGGATCCAAGGGGAGGGAGGGGCTGTCCCCCAGCAAAACCCAATCTGGCATACAGTAAGTACACACGATTAAAATATACTCTTAACGGTACCCTCGGCAATCTTTGACGCCAAAGGCACATGAAACCTGAACTTGTGTTTCCTGCCCCAGTAAAAGTATCCTGAATACACCACTGACATCACTTTTTTACTTTTCCATCTGCTCACCATTTTCTAATCGATTTTCATTAATAAAAAAATTTTAAAAAATGAAATAGAAGCTTCATGTAAACGCTCTGAATATAAAACGAGTAATTGGGTTGTTTTTTGAACAGGAATTAGGGTAGGAACGTGAAAAGAGCCCCCCTCCCCCAGCAAGCCAGAAAAACCGGGATGCCCCCACTCTTCCACGTCAGTTTTCACCTGTCCATCGTGTGATTATAGATTTAAAAGAAATTAGATAAATGCAATGCAATTGATAAAAACGAAGCTCTTGGCCTTTATTTAGACGCGCAGGAGCATTGATCGAGCCTCGCTCACCCTATCCAGAAAAACCTGAATCCAACACTTTTCAAGTTTCCGTCTGTTCATCGTGTGATTATTGATTTTACTTTAAAACGAGAAAGTTAAATGCACTTGAGAGGTTGGCTTTTATATTAATAGGACAAATAGTAGAGCAGTAATATAGATCAAGCGCCCCCCCCCCATTCTAGCCCCATTTTTTGGAGCTGTAATAGATTTGTAATAGATTACGCTGTACACAAGAGTCTCATTGTGATAACAAGGGAATGAGGTGAGAAGAATGGTAACTTAACCCTTCTTTGACTGTCTTAAATATCACTCGACACACTTCAGATAGAGAACACAATCTGGGTTCGTGGAGAAATGGGTTCGCCAGCTCACTCGTAATGAGCACCGATTGCTACAATCCTGTGAAACAAATTGTGTAATGGCGTACTGCGGACCTTTTGGGGGGAGGGGGAATGTCGAAAGGGACCATATGGGAGGGAGCAAAGTGATCAAGTGGGGAAGGGGACATGTCCCTCACATGGTAAGGAAATTATGTATTTTTTTTCTCTCTCCCTCAGCCTCCACGTTATAATTTTCGATAGGGGAAAGGAGGGGGGACGTGTCCCCTTTGTTCAGTACGCCTCTGCAATGGTTTATAACTTCTGCTACAATTCATTCAAAGTGATATGCAAAATAGGACATTTTTGTAATGCAAAAATCTTTGTAAAGTGCTCCATTACAATATATTTCATTCACTTTCCGTGTTGTTAGGTAGGACAAGCCATAATGTTTTTCCTACCTAGCAACAATAATGCAATTCACATTCTGACTATTGAAATATAATTATTGTAACAGGTTAATTAAATCATTTGTAATGGGGCACTTAACAAAAAATTGCATTAAATTTGATTACATTTCGAAAATGATGTAATACGTGCTGTTTTAGATTACTCATTGGTTCATTTCACGCAGCACTTATTTTAGCATCCGTTTTATGTGCTAAATCTAGCACTGCACGCGGCAGCACCTGTTTTTTTTTAAATAGCATTTTTAGCATTTTTATTAGTGACCTATTTCTGTGCCCTAATAACTTTTTTTTAAAAACTATGTCCCTTGTTTGAAACCCAGTTAGCATACCCTTATTACAAAACTCCAAAATGTGCCCTCAACTCTTTTTTTTTCTTCAAATTTTTGACCCAAAAGGCTTCTGAAACTGTAATGTCCTTTAAGAGTAGATTAATTAGCATTAAATCTGAGATCATATATTTTTTTTTTGTCAGATAGTTTTGGTTAACTGTGCTCTTTCCCCTAAGAAAATCCTAGCGCCGCCCCTGCCCATAATAATTGATAAGAAAGCTAATATAAACACCGTCTTTCTGATAACATGCAAACACTGTCTTTCTAATTACACTGACCAACACGTCTTCAACATGATTATACCATACTTAAGGCCACTTCAGTGTGTCTCAATCTCTGTCTGTATGTCTGTCTGTCTGTATCTAGCTGTCTCTCCCTCTCTTTATTCTTCTATATTCGACGGGGAATGGGTGGGGCAATTGCCCCCCCCCCCTCCCCTCCCGATACCGAATGTGCAATGTGTTACCCTTTGGGGTACAACTTTTAGAGTTGATACATCCTTGACCCTCAGAAGAAATAGCGACAATCACAAGAACAAATATTTAGACACAAACTTAAAAAGTCATTTTCTTAAATCCAGTGTAGGGGGATCTTACTGAAGTCACTGGGGGTGTTGTAGTACAGTGGTTCAATCACTTGACTCTCAATCCAAGGGTTGAGGAGTCGAATTACAACCCGGCACTCATGCATTTTGGCAAGACATTAATCTGCACCCAGTAGGATGCGAAAGTTATTGTAGTTTGCTCAGCATTGTGAGCGTCTGTAAAATGGCGCCTGACTTGGAGTGTAGTGGACAATGTACATAATACATTGTGTGTGTGCGGGCAAGCCTGAATCCAATGACCAGCTCAGAGACATATTCGATGCACTATATATTATGTTCATAAATGTACGCATAGTTAATAGCGGTATTAAGAGGAAACAACCGGTCCATGCCTGTTGAAACCACCCTAAAATGTGTCCTCATTTCCATTTCAATTATGTTGGCCCATGCCTATATATGGAAGAAAAATCATTGCATTTCTATTGAATAGTACTTTATTTGAATTCTTCAGAAAAAATATCTGAAAACGTACTTCCACAATTCTTACTGTTTTCTTTTCTTCTTTCTTCTTCTTTTTCTTTCTTTTCTTCTTCTCCTCATTGTTATTATTTGCCACCCAAAACACAGTTCACATATGTTTTTCTTTGTTGCTTTTTTGTTGTTGTTTTGTCTGCGTGTTCATGTTGTTAGAGATACGTGCAAATCACCAACGAAAAAATAAATATGTTAACCTTCTTTTGTGTGTGAGATGTAAATCCTGGCTTCACCCCTGCCCAAAGTAATTGAGAGAACAGCTCCTACATATATTTGTTAACGATTCTAAGCACACTGATTAACACGTCTTGAACTAACACCATTTGGGTGTGTCTTACGCTCACAATCTAATACATTACCATGTCTGGGGTTTTTAACGTCATTTTACATCGCTACCTTTCTTACGAAGCTTCGATGCAGAGATGAACATGTTGAAACAGTGTACAGTATATGGTGAACTCAACTATATACTTTCATCCGGTTCATTTTTTGAGAAACGTCGTAAAAATCACGCATTGCATATATTATTTGGATTTTGGTAAAGTGTGAGCGCCGTTGTCAGGTAAATATGATACTTTGATCATATCTTTCTGTTTTGTACGTGAAAATATTCTACTATTATTAATGTCAATTAATGCATGTCGTAAAAATCACGCATTGCATATATTATTTGGATTTTGGTAGAGTGTGAGTGCCGTTGTCAGGTAATATGATACTTTGATCATATTTATTAGTTCTTTCTGTTTTGTACGTAAACATTTAGCACAGGTATACTTTAATTGGTTGACAGCTTTCGATAATTCTCTTTTGGATATCTGTGATATAAGTAAGCTATGGAAGTAATTCCTTCATATTCTTTGTCTTTTATTCTGGGGGCGGACCCAGGTATCTGTAAATGATGGGGGCACAATTGACCTTCGTGTACGTAAGGTTGTTTTGGTTTCAGGGGGCACGGGCCGCTTTTCAGTGCCCCCTAAATGCGCCACTGATTACTAGCATAGTTTTACAGTATTGTGTATAATCGTGTTTTTTTTTTTAGTTTGGGTCTATAGTTTGATGCCGGCGTCTTGCATGATATGTTTTTTGTGAAATCCAACATGATTTATAGACCATAGGTTGGTTATTTTCGCATTGTCTTCATGTCAAGCTATAAGGGCCCAAAAAGTGGAGAAAATGTAAAAAGATCATAAGCACCATCCTCCAGTCATTCACTTGATCTCCAATCCTGGGAATGCCAAAAACAATTGTTTATTTAGATATTTTTACTTTAAGGATCAGAAGAATCCATGGTTGAAGTGAAGGAAGGGACACTGCGCTGACATGCAGTGGCGTAGCCTGTATCCTATTATGGGGGAGGGGGGGGGGTGCACTGGTCCAAGTGGCTTTGTGAGGGCGGGTCTGGGAGGAGTCGTATCATCCTTCTATCCTTCTCTGTCTATGCATGTCTGCCTGTCTCTCCTTTTCTCCCGTTCTCTCGCTCTCTCTCTCTCTCTCTCTCTATTTTTTCTTCACTCTCTCCCCCTTTACTCGCAATTCATTTCCCCCATCTTCTCTTTTTCGGGAGGGGGCACATCGCTCTCCTGAGGCCCCTCCCGTTGGGACTACGCCATTTCCAACATGCAATGAATGTTGAATAAAGTGGCCTTCAGATTTCACCTGTATTCTATCGAACGCTTCCTGTCCAAACACTGCTTTTTAAGGTGTCTCCATGGAATTGGAACGAAAAGGTCAAGTCGTTCGAGGTTTTTCATAGCACCCTCCGTATTTTCTCGGACACCATCTATCTAGGCAGTGAAATAGTGTTTCCAACTCAACGACGGAAAGAGATGTATTGTCGAAATACAGTGGCGGTATTCTAATATAGATACTTCATTAATTCGAAGAACAGTGGGGCGCTGTAGCACAGCATAGGTCAAGCCATTGAAGGAACACTGGCGTCATCGATGGGGGCGGGGGAACCGGAAATATTGTGTTGATGAAATGCGAAAGAATAACGTCAACGAGTGAGGATATCTAAGGTGTTTGATGGGTCGTATTCCATCCCATCCCCTTTTCTATCACTTTCTGGTGGAAGGTGGAAGGGAAAGAGAGAGAGAGAGAGAGAGAGAGAGAGAGAAGGCGGGGGTAAAAGTAGACGCAATATGAAATGTATATGAACTGCATCAAACCTAAAATTGTA
>CP137686.1:737145-769645 GCA_037976565.1 Mesocentrotus franciscanus | reverse complement strand
TTATTTGCCCTCTATCTCTCTCTCTCTCCGTCTTTAGTCTTGGAACGAGTAATTCTAACCTCGGCCATTTGTTTTCTTAGGATTTTTCCTAAAGAATACTTGTTCGCACACGTTTCATACGGAGAAACAAAAAATGAGGAAAGGAATTTCGAATTTCGTTCCGCAGACATTGGAAGATTAATGTGAATATTGACATAGATTCTACGTGATGCACTGTCTCATATATTATTACCAAGACCAGGAAAATGTGTGAGAATTCCTTTTCGTCTCTTAGTCGTAAACAAAGAATAAGACCTAACTTTTAGATCTAAATCTAAAGACACTGGTAAAATTATTCTCTTCACTTTAGACTAGTTGTTATTATTGTCCCCAACATTTCAACATTGGATCGAGATCTCGATCTAATTAGTCCATAATAAAGATCCGAAACCTCGACTTTGCAGATCAATTGAATTGCTAAACTTGACAGTCTTCGTAACAAAAAGATAATCTAGACTCTAGATCTAGACTAGACCCTATATCTAGATCTAAACACATTTCTGTTAATGATAAAAAATAAAGTTCAACACATTTGTGTTTGTTTTATTTCTAAGTTGCGAAGCAAAATGTGAGTTTATTAGATCTAGAGAATCTAGATAGATCTAGACTATCTACATAACATCCACAAGTTGACCTAGACTACTTTTCATATCGTAACTAACGCCGCATTTCGAGTCTGCGCGCAAATCAAATGCAATGCGTTTTAAAGTCGTGCTCCTTTTCTGTGTGTGTGAATTTAAAAATCTCACTAAAAAGTGAGATCCTGATCGCGATCATAATTCACTAAAAGTGCGAGTTTTTTTTTTAACAATCGCGATCATTTTGACGAGCGTTTTGCGTGTTAAACAAAGTCAAAAGCGAGATAATAGCGCTTGTCGAAAAGTGTCAAGTGAGATTTTCCCCGAGTTTGAACGATGGCAAAAAAGAAAGAGAAGTGAGATTTGAATCGCGAACTAAATTTGTTTGTGAATGGGCCAAGTGGTTGTCAATATTTTATTGAAAAATAATTTCTAAATTGCTTATACAGTCATGTCTAAGAATTATTGGAACAGTTTGCACCTTTACATGTATTTAGTTGACTAATTTGATAGCTCGTTGTGTCTCTTCAATTTTGAATGTATCTTGTTGGACAAGATGGAGGTCCGGACCGGTCATTTTCAAACACGAAATCGGAACCATTTTTATTCAAGTTGTCATAAATCATTCATAAGATATCTAGAAAATTGTATGAATAAATCCCAAGTATACACGTAATGTAGTACAGGTGTATTACCCTACGTTTTTATTTATATAAATCCCCAGCTTGCAAACGTGACAGTTTTAGATCTCATTGCCCACGCATACACACCCCCAATGATATTTACTTGCAAAATACGGCTTCTTAGACCTAGTTTGGAAAATGACCTTTCCCGGATAACTAACCTCTCCGGACACACATAGTGCTTACATTTAGTAATATCTTTGTATTTTCTTCTTATTTTTTAATCTCCCTTCCACAAGGCTTTCATGTTCATTACAATAATAATTGAAAACATGTATCATTAGATCCGTAGAGATATGAAAGTAGAATGACGCCGAGATCTTTGGCAGACTGAGGTCAATTATGATTACTCCGTATGCATGATTGAAGATGTTCAAGATCCTCCTTCAAGGCTGCGTAATGTCTTAAAAAAAAAGGATCTACCAATAAGTCCTTGGGGGTGTTTCACAAAGACTAAGATCGACTTTAAGTTGGACTTAAGTATAGCAGGCCGTTCATGCCATTGGTTGCTATCACCATTGGTCTCTAAATTATATTCTTTAGATAATATTTTTCCTTCAATAATGAACTATCAAAAAATGTAAACTCTGTATATTTGAGACCACAATTTGTACGTCCCTTGAAAGACAAATGCCAGTAAATGGTGAGAGCAAACAATGGCACGAACGGCCTGTTATACTTAAGTCCAACTTAAACACCCCCCTTGAATATATTTTTCTCAAAGTAATCCTCTTATGTCATTGAAATTCCCAGAAGATTTTGTTTTATGAGTCACGTAAAGCGTATACTGGGGGGTGTTTCACAAAGACTAAGATCGACTTTAAGTTGGACTGAAGTATAACAGGCCGTTCGTGCCATTGTTTGCTCTCACCATTATGATCTTTAGACAATATTTTTTCCTTCAATAATGAATTATCAAAAAATGTAAGTTTTGTAGATTTTTTTACCATGATTTGTACTTCCCGTGAGAGACCAATGCCAGTAAATGATGAGAGAAAACAATGGCACGAACGGCCTGTTATACTTAAGTCCAACTTAAAGTCGATCTTAGTCTTTGTGAAACACCCCCCTGGTTATATAGGAGGATTTATTCCATTATTATTAAAGGACGTCGGCGTTGCAAATTGCAGTAATTTGCTTTCTTTGTATATCTTCGTCCAGAATAATTTTGGTATGAAAGATGATTAATATATTCGTTCAGCCGTCATATCGTCACCAATTTACAATAACATACTTTCTCTGAGCTTAATGATAAATAATAAATTTGCCATTTTGATAATAGCAGCAACAACAACAACAATAATACAATAATAACAACAATAATAATAGTAATAATAACAATTATTATTATTATAATAATCATCTATAACAATGATGATAATAATGATAATAATAATGCTCATTGCATCTACAATGTTTCTCAGTAAGCGCTCTACAGAAATATTGAAATGTGTACGTTTGTGAAAATTCTTTACGATTGTTTCAGGTTGCATTTTAAAATTATTTTCATATAGAATATTACAAAGAATTTGACTGCGCTGTAAAACAATGAACCATTTTCAACAATAAGCTAAAAGTTGTAGCAGCGTCGAGAAATATTTCCTTGAATGAAAAGGTGGCATGACTTGTACACAATAAAGGCAAATCGTGGATGCCGCCATAGTTATCATCATCACCGCTAGCCTCCTCCTCTTCATCAAAATTATCGTCGTCGTCATCGTCATCGCCATCATGAACATCATCAGTACCATCATCACCATCACCACCATCACCACCACTACATGCACGAATACCATCGACACCATCCTCCTACTTCTCCTCATTATCATCCTCATCCTCATATCATCTTAAGAAGAAAAAAAACGTTCTTGGACGTAAACAAAATAATGTTCTATAAGAACTTAGGTGCCCTTATAACGTTTGTGAACGTCTTAAGAACGTTTGGTATTTGCTTTGTTCATCATCATCAACGTCATCATCATCATCTTCATTATTATTCTCATCATCCTCATAATCATCATCATCCTCATCGTAACCACCATCATCATGACCACCACCGTCACCACCATCATCATCACCATCTCAACCATCATCGTCATCACCATGTGACCATCACCATCACCACCATCACCATCACCACCATCATCATCATCACCATCATCTTGCATACAGAATGAGGGCGTTGCCCTATAACTTTCGGCCATTTCTCTATAGGTAAAGATGATTTAAAGTTTCGGATGTGTTTCGGATGTGTTTATGACAATTCTAATCAAAGATGAATTATTCTGTTGTTTTTCCATTTCAGAACAATGCAATCACATGAAATGGCAGTCAGATCCGAGCCGGTGAGACGATCTGGCCGCCTCAGGAAACCACCCTGGCGCCACCGGGTTGGACTCGGGGGACGGGACAAGAGCAAGATCGGTACACTCAACAAACCATGGCTATCAAGAACCTCCATCGTAGTGGCATTTTTTCTCATCTCTTCCATACTCTACATCACTTCAAACAGAGCATCTGATATGCAAGGCAAATACGAATCAGGTGAGGGAAGCCTTTCAGTCCTTTGAAAAAGAAGAATATACATTAGGACAATAGAGATGAAAACGACCCATTTTTAGACTTTTCCATCCGACGAAATTATTGAAACCATATAACAAATTCTCGGAAAGATGGCCTTCCTGTAAGATGTAATCAAATTAAATATTTTTCTCCCGGACATCAATCTTCATACACTTACCTATTTCTAGTCCGTGCATTTCGAAGGATTTTCTTAATTATACCGGTTCGTTAATCAGAATTTCTATCAACTGATCATTACAAATCTTTCATTCTTTACAAAAAAGTAGGTGTACATGTACCTCGTAAGAATTGAAAGTCGATTAATAAAAAGCCCCAAAACGGACGACGGTCGGAGTAAATTTCATCTGTATTTAAAGAAAAAGAAAGAAAGAGAAAGGAGATAAAAAGAAGGCGATGTTCCTCGAGTATGCAAGACAGCTTTGAGAGGCAATTTCCTGTGGCTGATAACTTAATAGAAGCATTTCTTAGATAAAACTGCGGCTGTCGTCTGAAACTCTTTGCAGTGTAGAGCTTAAGTATCAAATTATTTCCAACAGAATGACGAGAAGGACGAATGTTGCATAAAGCGAGGTAAATGAGTATTATGTTTTATGAATCGTACATGTACATGTACAGTATCTGTAGAAAATATTATCAGTTAGGTAAGACGTAGAATTCGTGACAGTGTCATCATGTTGCGCCGCCAGAGAATCATGCTGAGATGAGTTTGATTATGTAAGTTGTGTATACCTGTACTTGTAATATACTGTACATGTACATGCTAATGTGAGAATACTGTCTTCAGCATCGTTTTAGCATTAGAATGATATATTTTCTGACCAGGGTAATTCTATTAAGAGAAAGATGAGAGACAAGCCTTGTCTGACAATCATGTTAAGCGAGAGAATCCTTGGGATTTTAATTATCGATAATTAAAGTCTCCACCTACATGAACAAAAAGAAACAAAAGGCCTTTCCCCTTATGTATAACATCGAGATGCAATATTATGGCACCTTACACCAGCTAGTCATTAGACGAATATTATTAGAGTCGTATACAGTACATGTATGTGTGCACAGGCCGCGAGTCGCTGAACGCTTATATAAACGTTGCTGCTCAAAAGGGATTTATCAAGTTGGACAAAAGGCGAAGAAGACCCTTCGCACGGAGCGATCAACCTTCGATTTTTCTTTCTTTTATTCTTCATCGTCATCTTCGGTAGCTGCCCACATTCTTTTCATCGCAGTTGTTACAGATCGAAGGCGCTGAATGCGATTTTCGGCCAGACCGATCTCAATCAAAAGAAAGGGAACATGGACACCCTTCTCTCTCCCACCTTGCTCCGTATAGCTTGGGAAAGATGTAGCAGTCTTGTGACGTAACAATCAGTAATAGTTATAAGGGCGAGCAGTGCTGGTATCTCCTTTGGGCGAGCAATGTTGGCGGCTATATTAGTTGTCATGGTTGTGTAGACCGTGTCGTGCAGAGATCGACTAGAGGGTAGCTCTATTAGAATGGTGGAGTACTAATGATATCCCCAAGCCAGGACACCGTGAGTGGAGATTGGGAGGGTTGAGCCACGGCCATGGGGTGCGGGGTGGTCGAGGTATAGGGGGAACATTGGATGAACCGTGGCGTATCAGGACATTTATCAATAGGGGCGGGTGGAATAGGGGTATAGGCAGGGGTGTCGATCACGGGGAATGGGGATATATCCCCCAATATTTTAGGTGGGGATGGCCTGTACAATCATCCCCCAATAATTCACCATCAAAAAAAAAAATGAAGAGAAAATTAATGATGAGAGCCCGATGAGAGTAATTGTTATTACTCGCAAGATGACCATCAATATACACATTTTGCTATGTCATTTTCATAATACATACATATATAAATAGAAAACGAAGTAAATGAGACAACCGTATATGAGACAAGAATAAATTGAATTCTCGCTCATACGGCTTCATCAGGAATTGATGAATTAATTCAATTTATTCAATCAACAGCATCATAGAAATGCAGTGCGCCAAATGCAAAGCCGCAGCGTTAAAAAGCAACGAGCTAAATGTTAAGCGCGAAGCGCAAAAGTGCAAAAAAGAAGTAGAGAGGGGGAGAGTTATAAGATAGTTCACCAGTTGTTATGTTGTTTCCGTTCACCCTTTAAAAAAAAAATTCACGTCATTGTATCTTTATTTTTTATTTTTACACTCATTTTATTTCATGATATTTCCTAAAACATTTTTCAAAACGCGCTAGGAGTTACAGTCGTGTATTTGTTTAATTCTTTTAATTTGGGCATTATTGCCAAGAAAAAATTATCAACCAATTCCTCAATATAAAGAACTCTTAAAGGTAAAGGAAAGCATCTGAGCAAGAATATCACATGACTTTTGGCCAGTTCAATCTGAAGTGATTTTTAAAGCTATGACTATACATGTATATATATGTGGGGTTGATGATGCGTTTTTTTTCATAATGCAAGTAAAGTAATGAAATATTGTATCATTGAAGAGAAAGACGGTTTTGTCAAAATGGCAGCATGTAGGAGACGAAACTTTTTGTTTTATTGATTTCATCCATTTCTTTGTTTATTTATATCTCTACATGTAAAACCTTTTAAGAGCTATTTTCCGAAAGGAGCAAAATCTTTTGATAGCAAATGGAGATAATGATATACATTTTCCTCTATTTACCTTGAACAAAATTATTAACCTAAATTACGAGAGAAATTATGAACACATGCATCTTTTAATAACAATTTTCCATAGACACCTGAACAAAATCGGGTAAACAAAGAGTTCTTTCTTAAGTTACACACATGGATCTAGTGCCTCTTGAAAATAAGCTCTTTGTATGTACATAAACAAGCAATACAACAGAATACTCCAGTTCGATATTTTGGAGAAAGATTATTATGTCACAACTTATTTTTGTTTTATTGAAAAGCTGATGTAGGCCTATGTATTGTATTCAAACGTAACAGGCATAAGATAGTTAAGGTGTTTTTGAAGGTTAGAATGTTATTAAGTTTGAAGTTTTGTTTATAACACCCTTCCAATAATAATGCACCTTCTAAGACTGGTTATAGTTTTTGAGAAAAAAATAGTGCTCTGGTCAGGGCCTTAGGGAATATTATGCTTATATTTTAGAGCGTATCTGGTATGATAAGTATATCTGGGTGAAGAAGGAGATAATGGAAGTTTGTTGTTTGGTAGTTGGAACGTAAGTTTTATATTATGTTTTTAAGAAACAGACAGTTTGTATGAGATCAGGAGTGGAAATTTTCTGTCATTTTGAGAACCAAATTTTGCATCAGTGATATTCTGTTTCATTGAATTGAGTTTCCCGCAGAGAGGATTCAGTTGGTTTAATTAAAGAAGGAAGAGAGTCAAATGAAGAACCAAAAGCAATATGTTTTTCATTTACTAATGAGAACTATGTTTTTGAGATCTCCTTACACAGAATATTGGAATGGGTTTTCACGATGAATGTTGTTTGGAGACATCAATATTCATAAAATGTATGTTTTTATCACCAGGAAATAAAGAATTTTCTGTCTACATGAACCTTTCCTGGTTGCTTATTAGTTGATATCCCTTACCATTGGATTTTTTTGGGGTAATGTCAAAATTTCGTTTAAAAATAGATGATGTCAGTCTGATAGGCCTACACTGCAGGCAAGAGTCAGGACTAACATTTAGAATGTTATTCAATTTTATTACCACTCTTATATTCTCTGAAATGTTATCTTTATTGAGGGTGACTTGAAAAAGTTAATAACTTGGAAGGGAGGGGTGCAACCTGCCACACGCTTCTACCTCTTGGTTGCTTTGATCCATTGCCGAAAATATTTTGGCACCTATCATCCCCAACCACGGATACAAATCGACACCCCTGGGTATAGGGGCTGTTTCGCGTTAGGGCAAACCCCATGCAAGTTGTATCTGTTTTTTTCTTCCAAGAACCTTCCAGCGGGGCGGATATTCTCGCGCGATTGCGTATTTCTAGAATGATTGCTTTTGAACCATTCATCTGAAATAACCTTACTTTTGAAGGAAAAAAACCCGTCAGAATATTCCGTGAAATGCGTCAAGAATAGATTCGCCTTAGTTATTGATAATCCATGTACTTTGCTTATCATCCAGTGACGAAAGCAAGCATGGTCCATGTTTTCTGATGACAAAGATTACGATACCAGAGACAGAAGAAAACATAAGATTTATACAAAATGCAATCATGATTGAATAATGGTTTTCAGGTAATCAATCATGGATACGTTGTGAGCATGCAGCGCCGGGAATCTCGTGGTAAAATCAACGTGTCTCGTTTCTATGGTAAACTGAACGTCTGAATGTTATAGGTTTTAAACTTGTCAGTCTTTGCGCTCATCATTGCAACGTATCGATGATGAAAACAACGGTACGACTGAATTTCCCCCTTTAAAAAAATATTTTCTCGTATTTTTAGTTTGATAAGATTTGTTCATTCGTGAGAGATAACAAATGTTCAGAGGGAGACTGAGAGGGAGATAGAGAAAATGAGAGACGGAGGGGGAAGGAGGGGAGAGAGAGAGCAAGGAGGAGGGAAAGAGAGAGAGAGAGCGACAGGAACAGATCTAGAGAGAGAGAGAGGGGGAAGTGAGAGAGATAGAGATAGAGAGATACATGTAGATAGAGAGAGAGAGACAGACAGAGCAAAATAGAGAGAGAGAGAGAGAGAAAGAGAGAGAGAGAGAATGTCACTCGTTAAACCAAGGCATGAACAATTCTGTCCTATTACAAAGTCATGCATTTTGACTTTGTATGAGTAAAACAGTGTGCGATGATTCCAATACAATTACATTGTACATTATAATGTACCCTGTCTTGCGACATTTAAGGAATAATTACTACAATTTAAAGAAAAATGGTCCTCATTTTGTTTGTGTATCATTCATTATTTATACTTGTATTAAAATAAAATTTTGTTTATAATTTATTGGTCATGTAAAAAGCGAACATAGATCTGATATCACGATTTTCATAAACCGTTGCAAACCCAAAAAAAAAAACCACAACAGTTCATTGAAATATTGAAATTTAAATGTATAATTTTACTAGTAATTATTGTTTTTGAAACACACTATATACCACAATACTTACAAATATCCATTACTCCAGTTAGTCTTTGCTAGATGAATCATGGATGGTATATTGAGTAGTTTGTCAGTCTCATCGGCGCCTTTGATTAGGCAATTACAGGTACATATTGTCGCTTTACAGATTCCCACATTGGAAATCGAAATTGGTTGATACATTCTTGCAGAAAGAGCTAAACAGCATAATATCATTTTGTCGCATGTATTCTCTACTACCTCCATTTTCCTCTATTATTGGATGAACTTGAAATGACAAATAAAAACTAAAAACATAGGGATACACCTGTACTATCAATGCGATAAAGATTAATGGTGCATGTATAATCTCGAAATGAACAGGGAGTCGGGGGCTATTAAAAGCGTGCAATTTATCGACAATAATGGATTCGATAACGCGATGGTGAAAAGTCGGCCTATACACGTTATGTACAGAGTACAGGAAAATGTATATGAATATCTGAATATGCTGTAGGGTAAAGGAGAGGGGGTATCAACAAAGCTGCCACACGCTCTGCTATTAATCATTGTTTTTGCATTTTTTGCAATATTTCGATCACACCATGCTTAGCGAGTATAGCTAAGATCGTAAGATAACTATCATAAATATATATTTTCCAATATCATCAGACTGTCCCCGAATCAAAATAAAGTCACACAAAGATTCTAAATATCATACTGGACTGTGGAGATTCATTCCCGGCATGCATCAGTCATTTGGAACAATAAATAATTCAACCATGACGTAGGCTCCGAGCAGAACAAATTGTAGATTTTTCTTTCTAACGGTTGAATTAATTGTTCACCATTCTCAACGATTTTTCATTAAGCGACACAAGACAAAGTCTATCTTTATTGAACTCGTCAGTAAGTGACGGGTAATGCATTTGATTAGTGTAGAAGTTTCCTATGAGCATCGATCGTTTTCATTGACAAGTGACTCTATAATTATGATGTCTGTGTGGAGAATTCACCATGTGCCGTAATAGGCCTCTATAATTAGGACATTGCTATTCTATATTAGATGTAAAACATTGTAGACAGGATTAGAACACACAATATTCTATTGTCCTCCACTGCAGCGTAACGCTATTTTTGGCACTTGCCGGGTATAGAATTAGGATGGCATAAAAGTACACTGTATGTTACGAGTACCATTTCCGTTGACAAGTGGCTCTTATAACTTTTGTGTACATGTATATAGAGACAATAACTATCTATCGTTCATCGTTCATATAGGACGCTAACGTACATTGTTAATCTATATGAGATGTGGAAACACTGCACACAAGTTATTCTATTGTCCTCCACTGTGTATAGTTATTTTATCTCACTTAAACTAATTTTTTAAATTTAATTTTAGTTTTTTAATCTTGTACTTTTACATTGGACAAAATGCTTTATATACAATCATATACCCTGGACCTAAAACTTAACATAACTATAATGTATGTAAAAGCCAATTCCCAATCAAAGCTTATAAATTATGTGTCTTTGACAAAATATTGCCTGGAGAAAATGACATCAGTACAATTGTGGGATCATCTAAAATCATCCTTTCTCTCGGCAATTTATGTACATGTACTATAGGTCATCATGAACCTGTAAAATCACATACGCATAGAGGTGTTGTGGCGTAGTGGATAAGTCGTCGGACTGTGTATCACAGGGTCCGCGGTTCGAGTCCCGCCGCGGGACCAATGTCCTTTGGCAAGACATTAATCTACACTTCCCACTCTCCACCCAGGTGTTAAATGGGTACCGGTAGGAAGAAATTCCTTGAATGCTGTGAGCGCCGAAATCTCCAGCCTAGCATAGCCGGGTAATGTTGGAGCGCCTTGAGGACCTTGCAAGGTCGATACGTGCTTCACTTCATGTATCACTGAAATCGAATTGGAGCCGCCTAGCATAGCCGGGTAATGTTGGAGCGCCTTGAGGGCCTTGAGCACCTTGCAAGGTCGATACGTGCTTCACTTCATGTATCACTGAAGTGAAAAATTAGTGTGAAAACATTATGTACATGGAAATCACTTGTTGGAAATAGCCTACATTGTAATTATTTTCATGATGCCAGCAAGTTCAGCGCTCTCATACGCAGCGATAATCTGTTGAAATTAATTGAAGTTTTAAAATACTCTTAATTGTGTATATTTCAAACGTCGAAAGATATTTAATTGAAATTTTGCGATTACACCACCTGGGGGTAACGTAGTCAAGTGATAATGTTGTTCCTGGATCAGATTTCCATGGTAACTACTTGACATGTTTTGGAAAGAAGGAAATTTCGTCGTCAGTTTACCGTGTTTACCATTTTATGTGTACCATTTAATGTGTACAAGCGTCCCCAATATGATAAAGCTACTAACAAGAAGGACATACAAAGAAGTGCATGCATGTACTACCACCATACGACGCACCTGCCTCTAATCTCACCATTGGTAGAGGAGTTGAGTGAATTATCTCTTGATAAAAGGTCTGTCAAGTCACTTTCTGGAGGTTATCTGGCAGCTAGATGACGTCTGCCTGCCTGACTGAAAGCTGGATAATCCAATAAGACTCCCAAGTTCACTTGTATATATGCAGCTTCTGACAGCTAGTCATGATGTTTGTTCATGTCTTGCGTCTAGGCTACTCAATTATTATATCCGCTGAGTTTTGAGCTTCACTGATCTTAACCCTTCAAAGCTTAGAATATCACATTCGGGATCTCGGCTTGTGCATGGTGTCGTGCAGTTCAATATTGGCTGGGAAGGGATGGGGGGATAACTTCTGTATTGATGTCCGATTTCAAAACTTCAAGACTTGTGTCTTCTCTTCTACATACATGTACATAAGAATGGGCCAATTTTCAATTACAATGATGCATAATCATGCAAAAAGGGTTACCCATAGGGCGTGTCATTTTATCTTTACACTAATTTTTGTTCGCTCTATTGGAATCGTTATTATACTTTCTGCCATTTATGACTCAATCGTATTTCTGTTATCATTGAACTGTCTACATGATTAATAATTCAAAATGTAGGCCTACCTTTTATATTTTTAAATGCATACATGAATCACTCTTGATCATCAACACGATTATGTAATTTGTATCATTTTTGTTTTCTTGTTTGCAGACGGTAACATTGGTAGGAGTTTATTGTCGAATGAAAGCAGTGGCCATGCTGTACCGCCTTGGGAGGTATGCACATTTGAAGCCACTAATCAACCAGTACTCTGGGTTATCTTCTATGCTATCTTTGTCATCATTTTGTTCATTGGTAAGTTTATACGTAATACCATCTAGGAAGCACTGTCGTGAGTGCCAGAAAGCCATTAACCTGTATCCTTTAACACAGAGTTAATGCCTTTCTGGGCCCTGTCTTACAAAGAGTTACGATAAGTCCTCCAATCAATCGCAAGTTTGCAGTCTCCAATCTCTTATGTACATAGTTGCGATTGATATCAATCGCAAATAAGTTGCGATTGATATCAACTCTTTGTAAGACGGGGCCCTGGCCTGCCCTAAAATCTCAACAGACAGGGGATATATATACATGTACATGTACAGTGCTATTCATTTTGCTACATGCATTATATAGTGCGTGGTGCGTTCATAATATTAAATTCTTCTATGCTCAGGCAATTTAATTAATGCACCGCAATTGAGGTTTATAATGGTGATTATCATATCATTTTATTCCTCAATAGCCCCTAATTTCACCCGGTTCGGAGAGAAGACTTAAAATAGTAGCCTTTAAGTTGTATTTAAAGATTAGAAATTCAAGTTGCAAGATCTAAGATTCAAGAATACTTGTCGGATTAAATAATCAAGCACATACAAAATCAACGTCACATTTCAAAACAGAACTGATGAAGGCGGCGAAATTCCCGAGAAGAAGGATGCTTGTGTTTCGATACCGTAATAAGTCATTGTGAGGCAAACGTTACAAAGCAACAAAAGTTGCCTGTCTTCATCAGCTCGAGATTGCCAAATATCCCGCTATTTTAACTATCCCGATCGCAAACTATCCAGCTAATTTGCGTCTTCATCAGCCCGCAGTTGCAATTAGCGGGATATTTGGTCGAGATAGTCATCCCAAGATATCTTGGGCTAGTTTGCAAACTATCCCGCTATTTGGCAAAATATCCCGCTAATTGTCCGGTGCGTCTTCACCAGCCCGGAGACTCGCACTATGCGCGAACGCTTAGCAAAATATCTCGAGCTAATTTCTCAAGCTCGAGATTCATGAATCTCGAGCTGATGAAGACGGGATTATGTAACTTCGGGCTTATTTCCCAAATCAGAAATAGCGGGCTATTTGGCAATCTCGAGCTGATCATCCCAAACAATGAATCGAGATAAGAATAGCTCATACACTAAATTCGACAAACAGTGGACAAAAAGAAGGGGAAAAAATCAATCTTAGGACGTCTTACCTCTGTATCTATACAGACTGTTTAACAACGAAACGCAACTAACGATTTTAATCCAATGTTGGAAGACTTATCTTGTTTCCTTGGATACAGACTAAATAACCTCTAAATCTGTCAAGCTTTTTTGATTATTGTAATCGCATTTGATATCTCTCCATACTCTGAAGCCGTAAGATGCTTATGAGATTACATATAGATCTGCGGAGATAGATTTCCAAACCTTTAAATCCCCAGTCACAATTCGACGATTGCATATTAAATTTTTATCAGAAAAAGACATATAGAAACTGCAATGGATGGGCAGTTTGTAGTACATAGGAAAAGAAATCTCACACTTTATATTCATTGACATCTCGTAAAGTGATGTATTACCTCAGCATTTGGTTTAACAATTATATATTTACGAATATTTTGTTTGATTTAAATTAACTCTAATTAATCGGTATTTCGGACCTATTCATAAAGCTCACAGAGCTTATCTAGAAATGCAATGGATTCAATAGAATAAGAAAATTCGATAGAACGTATAATAAAGTCACATTAAATTTCAAATAATGCCCTTCCAACCTATATTGATATTTTTCAGTAATGTTTTAGTTACCTTTGCAAAAAACAGAAACTTACTAAAGATGGTATATAGTGTTTTTTTTTTTTGTATGAATGAATATAATCGTGGTTGTCAAATTCCCATAAATTTACAAATTTACGAAAAGATCACTTTAAAATTATGGCGCATACATACATTTGTGATGGACAAGTAATTCTCAAAAACTACTTCTATTTATACAGTTTAAGAGATACATTCTGATCAGCTAATAAAAAAAAACGATTTGGTTCTCGATTTAACTGTCATGCATTTGATTATTCATAATTTGAACGATTTCCTATAATCAATTTGATTTTTAATTGTATTTATTAGGAAAGTTTCATTCACATAGAACATGAATATTATGTTTGACAAAACATAATTATTGACATGATTACACCACATACATGTATTGATTCTTTTTTTGATATTTATGATAGCAATCGCAATAATTTGCGATGACTTCTTTGTGCCTTCGCTGGAGGTGATCTCAGAGACCCTCAGCCTATCGGAAGATGTCGCCGGAGCGACCTTCATGGCGGCGGGATCGTCGGCTCCTGAGCTCTTCACATCCGTCATCGGTGTCGCCTTCGAAAGCGATGTCGGTGTCGGCACCATCGTGGGCTCAGCCGTGTTCAACATCCTCATCATCATCGCACTCACAGCTGCTCTAGCTGGTCAGGTGAGTCGGGAAGTGATTAGGATTGAGGACAACATTGGAATGAAACGTTTCATTATTGTCTGAAAAAAGAAGAAGAAAGGTATAACACCTGCGCTTGCAAGCAAATGATTTCCTAAGCTATTCTCATCCTAATATTCCGTATTCCTTCATCATGATCACATAGACTTTCGGAAAAAAAAGCCTAAGGCCATTTCAGTAGGGTTGTCCATTATAATATGCGAACATCACAATATCATATTACGTAATCGAAACATGATTTCTATGGGATATATAATAGGGTATTACAAGTGCCTCAAAAGTCTTCAGGAATTTAGTTCTTTAAAGATTTTTTACTAGAGTTGTTTTTGTTTCCAGAGCCTTTTTTGCTAAATGAGCTGGAATGACCATGGACTAATCTGACATTGGAATGAATCCGTGCAGTAAATGAGTTTAAAATCGGCTTATGGCATGAATGAAATTAGTGTTGTTCCTACCCTCATTCAATGAGCTTCTCCACACTTCTCCTTTTATTTCTATCTTTAAGCATTATTTAATCTATTACAAAACTTGTTTGTAGTTGCAGGATATGTCATGAAGAGTCACTGCGATGTTGCTCATTATTTGTATGAACATATTCAACAAAACAAATAAGTATTTGTTTTATAGATAATCAACACTCATGAATAATAAGAGAGTGTAACTAAATCAGTTGCAATCATCATAAACCAGCATCAAGCACTTCATCATTGATCATCTGTCTGTTGCCTCTTTGCCATAGGTTCTTAACTTGGACTGGCGCCCTCTCACGCGCGATAGTTTCTTCTACGGCCTGTCCTTGGTATGTTTCATCGTCTTCTCTTGGGACACGGAATTCACCTGGTGGGAGGCCCTCATCCTTGTCATTCTCTACATCATCTATCTCGTCCTCATGAAGGTTAATCCAATCATCATGGAAAAGACCAAACACATCACATGGTGAGAAAGATAGATGCATGACCAAAACCTTTCTTTTCTTTACCCTCAGGGCCTAGGGCGTCTCAATACAATTCAAAAAGTCATGATGGGGGATGTCATAAGGAATTCGCTTATAAGATACCTACACATTTCCAACAATTCCCCCTTTATGATAATCAATTTATTTCTAAATCACATTTAGATTTATTCATATATTCGTATTCCACAATTTCAAGTTAACAGTGATTTGAGAACAAAAATACAGAGAATAATGAACAGACTGAGAACTAGAACAACAACATACATGTACATGTAATGGGAACATGTGGAGGGGTCTACTGGGAAGCTTATAGCTCGTAAAATGTAGACCCCTGATTATTTGATTTATTTGATTTGATTTATTTATTTCTGTTTGATTTTCTTTTTCTTTTACAGTTTTACAAATATATAACAAAAAAATCATTGAACATTGTATACATGACAAAAGAGTATATGTAAAATATAGTAAGGTTGGCTGTAACTAATCGAAAACATCAAACAGGAGCAAAGGGTTGACAAAGTAAGCAAAGCTTGATAGCATGACTACCCTCAATGGATACTATCAACAGAACTCTGTCGTAAACATATTATTTACCAAAGCAACAACAACAACGCCATAATGTAATATATGTACACTATGTATTTTCGGGAATTCTTCAAGTTCAAGCAGGAATCTATTTACTAATGTAACACCTTGGCGTAGCAAATAAAGATTATTGTCTTAATGAGCCTCGTAATGTAAATGTAGATTTCCATCGTCCACTCACCTTCTTAACTGCAAATGGCCGATAGGAATTGCAAACATTATCACATTTTCTTTTGATCTGATTTGTTTTGCAGTGGTGGTTTCTGTCGCAACGAGGTAGCTCCATTGGATGCCGAGGCGGGCGAGGCTGGCGGAGAGACCGCGGTACAGACCGTTACCGATGGCCCTGAAAGCCCCGCACAAAACGGAACAGCCAACGGCAATGCCTTACCGCGCAAGCTACCACCCCTTCAGCCGCACGATCTTTCTGAAGAGGTAAAATATCAAACCCTGACTGCAATTTAATTCATTGCTTGTTGCTTCATTCATTATATCTTCCACAAGTCAAAATTTGATGGCTGACCTCTTTCAGTGATTATGTTCTCGAAAAGAGTTTAGTCAGAATGACAATGAGGAAAGGACAGGTGAGGTCTCAATAAAGAGTTGCAATTGCTCCGGGCTTTATTTTCGTAAGGGTTAGGGTTATAATTTGGTTTTAGGTTAGGTTTGGGGTTAAGGTATAATGTTTAGTTCAGGGTTGAACTTAGGAAGTCGGTTAGCGTTCGATCTTGACCATGGAGAATGTTTTGTCGCCGGGGTATGTGTCATACGACCGTATAACATGTATATACGGAGCCTCCAGTGAGCAAGGAGTTTAGCACATCGTAATAATCAAACGATTGTCTTGATTTTCTTTTCATCCAGAACCGAAAGATATCAGTTCTGTCCAACCAGTCATTAGCGGTACCAGCCAGCAACCATATATTCCATCACGTGAAACATGGAGAACTGTCTTCTAACTTTGTAAGTAAAATAACCCCCGTTATCGTACCGTTACGGCCGGCATGGGAGATACAAACCGATAACAAACTTATATAGGTTTGATACAAACGTAACATTTATATTTCAACATGTTGATCATGAACTTGATAGGGTTGAGTAGCAATGAACAAAGTTAAATTGATTTCTGTTAAATGACTTGCAAACAAATTAGATCGAGAAAATCAATTCAGATCAAAAGGAAAGACGCATAATTGTCTTTAAACCTAAAGTTTGTCATAATTCAATTATTAGGGAGAGTAAAATTTTTCTTTTATCATCTGAATATGTTGTAAATTAATTCGATTGTTTTTGTTCTTTTTTGCCCTTATCCAATTCCACACTACGTATCCATCTCCTTTATACATGTTGCATTCCTCTTCCACTTACATCTTTAACTGTTCATCTTCGTATTGTGAATGTTACTCTTTCTTTTTAACCTGTAACTCTTTTATATATTATCCTATGCACATTTCTGCCATGTTCATTTCAATGCACCCTATATCTATGACCTAACGTGTTCTTATGCATTGTGGATCCGCGCATGCAATTCTACCTCGCCATATCTTTTTTAACCTGCTATGCGCCTAATTTTCCCTTTATATGGTTTCCGAAAACATAAATTATATTATCAAAATTGTGCTTGAATTCCACTTGGATGGTTTCAACAAAAAAAATCTATTCAATTTTGTCGGATAATTGCGCACAAATCTCATGTTTTGTAAACAGACCTCGTCGAGTTATGATCTTAAAAAACTCACGCGAGATACTGACAGTCGGTTAGGTTCGCGACCTAATAGCGCTCACTCGACAGCGCTGAGCTCGCGACCCACTTCCCAAGCATCGCTTGTAAATAATAATAATACAAATACTGTAGCTCTCAACGGCGACGTGAACGCCAACAACAACAACATTCCCATGGTGACGAAGACAAATGGAAGCGTCGGCAACCACCAGAGTGGGGTTGTTCCGACCGTTGTCGCCTCTGATGGGCGAATGAACGTCAATGATGATATGGTGGTAGGAGACATGGAGAGTTTGGGTGGGGATAGTCAGGGTGACTTCGGTAGTCAGACGCAGTTGCTAAGCGTGCCGGGTAAAGGTAACGCGATAATGCGCGATAATGATTCGGGGATCCACAGCGCACACGGAAACACACCTGTCGTTCCCGAGTCTTCCTCTGACCCCTCTTCTGATTCTTCCGACCCAAAGAGAAGACAGTCCCTGGTCGATGGCCTCCATCATCATCATCATCATGAACATCATCATGAACATCATCATGAACATGACGGGGACCACAAGCCACATGACGTTCAGGTAAGCAATGGTCAAGCTTAATTAGTCATTGCAAAATATACGTCTGTTGAGAGCCAGAAGATTGTTAACATTCACACAGAGTTGACTCCCTACTGACTCTCAGCAGATCACCATGTTTTTATGTTATAGGTTGTAGGTTTTAGGTTGTAGGTTGTATGGATAGACATGGAAGATATAGGAGATTAACGTCCGTCGAAGCTGAGCAGCAAGATCATTAATTGGCTCATAATCTATTTACCCAGACTAATCTATTTACATACACGCCCTTCTGGCTTTCAGCGAACGTTGGTGATTTTACATTGTTGGTATAGTGAAGCTATAATATATGTTTCAGACAAAGTTCCACATCACACGACGGTGTGATTGATATATGCCCGTTGCACACGCAGCGTCTCGTAAGACTGCCTCACCAATTTTCACGGTATTTGACGCGCCATGTTATTTAGGTGATACAACAAAGAAAGACAAAAGAGAATATTACAAAATGAACAATGACACAAAACAACAACATCAAACAAAACGTTGACTTACTGGCGTATAGGCAGAATCCTTTAGTTCAGCAAACCTTCCATGAAACAAATATTTGTTGAAGATTTTCATATTCCTCGTTTACTAAATAGCAACATTATTTTGTATTCTAAAGTGCTACAAATGATTTATTTTTCTAAAAGTAGAACGATAAACAAATGAGAGATGAAATATGCTTGAGATCTCTGTCCTTGATCTACATCAACATGTTTTTTTGTTTTGTTATTCTTCCATCTACGATTGTCTTTCCTCATTAGGCCTCACTCATATATGACGCGATAGAACCGCCTGAAAAAAGCGCAATGGCAAAATAGAATGACAATTAGAGGCATTGTAAGCTTGACATATCTGTATCATCACACACAGAGGACGGGGCCCTGTCTTACAAAGAGTTGCGATTGATCCAAATCAATCGCAAGTTTGCAGTCTCCTATCTCTTATGTACACAGTTGGGATTGATATCAATGGCAAATAAGTTGCGAATAATATCAACTCTTTGTAAGGCAGGGCCCTGATATGTAAATCCGTTAAGCTCCATTTGCAATTCATTTTAACATCAAAATGTTTTTGATTTTGCCACGGCGGAGCTTTTAGGCGGTACACTGCATCATGTAAACTTCGTTTTACTCAGATTCTTTCCAGCGCTCTCATTGACCTTCCGCTGGCCTCATTATTATCGCATATCGACTCAGAGAACATCGTAGTACGATTCATAATCATGTTCTTATTCCACGGCTATCTTGAAAACAGGTTGGAAAGGAAGAAGAAGATGATAAGAAATCGGAGGTTTCTGAGGAAGAGCCGACACTTCGTCCCTTGCCCTGCCTGCCACCCATCAACATGTACTACCCGGACAAGGAGATCATGGAGAGTACTTGCGGTTGTCTTCGGTACGCACTGAAATGGTTGCTGTTCGTCATTAGCTTTCCGTTTATGTGTGCCTTCTCATGGACCATTCCAAACTGCAGCGTGCCACGTCTCAGGTATAAACTCCCTCATTACCTCAAGTTCTTGTTTGTCCTACAGTTTTTATTGTTGTGATTTTTTATCATCTATTCATATGATTCCGCGACCAAGTTACAGGTAGAATTCATTTTGGGAAGTGCAGCATACACACTTTGCTTTTCAGCATATCCCACCGTTTCCTTCAAACAAATTGCTTTGACGTTAAAGCTTGTTCGGATACTGTATTGTAAAGTCTTCTAATATAATTTTAGTGTTTGCTGAAGGTCACGGAATTCTTGAGAGAATTGCGTTTGATCGCATTTTAATAGAAATGCCCCAGGAGCTTCTTGCAAAAAAAGTTGGGATTTAACACAGCTAAGAGCAATGATATAACACACATTCTCAAATGATTTAAGTCGCTTATCGTGGACTTTCGGTTGATTTTTAGAGTTGCGTTTAATTTCATCTCTTTAGAAGAAGACTCAGCGCAAGCTGTTAGGGAGCTTGTCACTTTTTGCGGCTCTTAATCCTACTGAAAGTCGACATAATGTCAACCGTTAAACCTAGTTTTCCCTTCTTCTCTCCCTATTCGATGTTGATATAGGAAGTGGTATGTAGCCTCTTTCCTGCTGTCCATCTTCTGGATCGCTGCACTCAGCTTTGGGATGGTGACCCTGGTCGTTAAGATGGGATGTATTCTTAAGATCAGTGAATTCACCATGGGTCTCGTCATCGTCGCTGTCGGGACAAGCGTACCGGTAAATCAATCTCACAGTCGACATTTTCATCATGGCTGTATTTCTTTGATATTGCCGTTATGAGTTTATGTTCATGATGTTGTTATTATTATATATACATGTATATATAAAACTTATTTCACAACATGTTTAACAGGGCCCCATTGAAGACCACCATTATTGGTAATAATGAGTCACCCCGTCTAAATATCATAAATAAATAAATAAATAAATAAATAAATAAATAAATAAATAAATAATTAGATAGATAGATAGATAGATAGATAAATACATAAGTAACACAATTGCAAAGACTTTCAAGAAATCAACTCAAGATCAATTTCAATTCTTTCTTATCTCGCCTTTAGGAATCATGTTGGTATTACGTAACATATCAATGTAATGTAAGCACATTTCAATAGGTGACGCACAAGGTTAGGGATATTTGGCCTATATATATTTTTTCGAAAGTCTATGCCATCATGTCAAAATATACACCATAGGCCTGGTTGTCTTAATTATTAGAAAAAAGAAGAAAAAAAAATCGTCGCAGCCCGAAACCTGGGGCCGTATTCTGAACCCTGTGTTATCTCTAATATTGTTGTATCTTTGAAGATAAGATAAAGTTGGTATTCTGAACATTGTTGTAACTTTTGTTGTATCTTTTGTTGTATCTTTTCTCTCATTTCTTTGGTCGCGCCTGCGCTCAAACTTTTGTGCACTTGTAATAATGCGTATTATATCCTGCATCAAAAATTTGTTGGCTTTTGATTGGTTGAGAGCTCGTCACATGACCAGAAATATTTGAACTATTTTTAGAAAGTACTATATGAGAGTACTATTTGGGAGTACTATTTGGGAGTTGACAAAAAATGCTTTTTTTTTTTTTTTTAATTAATTTTTTTTTTTTCAAAAAAAAAAAAAAAAAAATCTTAATTTAATGAAAACAAAATATTCTAAATCTTTTAGATAAAAATTGACATTTTTTTGTTCTAAATTTTTTTGTCCCAAAATGTTTTTTTTTTTTTTTTTTTTATAAATTTTTTTTTTGATGCAGGATATAAAACAAATATACCATGCCTTCTATTCGAGGTACTGGTTAAAACTATGGGCCTCGGTGACTCCAAAAGTACCATTTGCTTCGGGGCTGCGCCCCTCAGCAAATAGTACTATTGGAGTCACCTCTTGCGCATAGTTTTAACCAGAACCTCTCAAGACAGTGTATATTTGTATAGTATTACAAAAATGGCGCTTAATCCTCATTTGCATATGCGCATGTGAGATAATATGACAAGATTATTGGTATTCTGAAAATTGTTGTATCTTTTATCTTATCTTATCTTGCGTGGTATTTACAATAATATTTACAATAGGTAGGGGGTTGTTGTATCTTTCGGGGTGATATAATGGCGGCAATATTCCTTGCCCAGAACCAACTTCGTGCCAATAGACGAGTTAGAAGAAGATTGTGTGTTGACCGGAGACATCACAGATGAGAACTTTCTAAGAAATTACATGCTAGGATATGACGATTTTAATGCTCTCATCTATAACCACTAATTGAAAGCGTGACTTGTCTTCATGATCCACATGCCACAGCGCATATGATGACGCGCGTAATAAGCACTCAATTTACTAATTACGCCCAAGATTAGTATGCGCTAGGCGCATCATTAGATATGGCATAAAGTATTCCTATTGGTTGACCTACTTATCATGCTTATATAAAATAGATTTTGATTGGTAGGGTCCATAAAAATGGGCGTGTCAACAGTGGTCAAAGATAAGATAGAGGCGGTCCTTCAAGAGATAACACAGGGATAAAATGATTTTCAGAATACCAACTTACAACAATATTAGCGCTGTGTTATCTCTGGAAAATACAACAAAAGATAACACAAAACTTACAACAATGTTCAGAATACCGCCCCTGGAATGTGTAATACTTATTCCAATGTGATTCAGATAATGTGCTCAAATTTGCCAGAAAGTTAGATATTGGGTGGCATTTCGTGTCGAAATGGCAATCAACTCTATTGTGAAGATGCGTTTTTCGGAAATAAAAATGAATTGCAGTGAAATTTATTTTTCTCACAATCACCGAAGATTTTACATCGCGATGTTTTACACTATTGATTGTATTAAAGCATTAACCTATGAAAGATTAATACTTAGTAAATTTTTATTGAACACACCGAAACAGGGTCGAGTTTCATAAAACTTGTTTCCAATGACAAAATGCTAAATTTCTATGACAAATTTGCTCTCTGCCAATCAAATGCCACAATTTCAGTAGCTTATAACAGTTATTGTAACTTGCTAGTGATTACACGTTTTATGAAACCGGGCCCTGATATGACTTGTTTAACGACAACATGTCTGCAGATAGTAGTTTTCTTAAGTAAATAATAAACTTGATAATGTTTATCATTTTGTCATACCTCTGTCACATGACCTAAACCAATTCCAATCCGATCCTTGGTCATTAACGGTCTTATTTGGTTCGGTCTGTTGTCGGTCTCGTGAGTATGACCTTAGTATGAATTATTCTGTGAGGGAGGACCGTCTGCTTATCATCATCTCCATTTTTCCTCTCTCAACCAGGATGCCTTGAGCTCCATCCTAGTCGCCCGTGATGGTTACGGCGACATGGCAGTCTCTAACGCCATCGGCTCCAACGTCTTCGACATCAACCTCGGAATCGGACTACCCTACCTCATCAGAATCGCCATCGACGGCGGTAGCAACATCGCCCTCCTCAATGCTGAAGACCAGGTAAGAATTGTACAGATATGACGCGGTAAACCGCGGCGGTTGTTTTTAGGATGACGTAAAGTGTAATACGTGTTATAAAGGGACTATACTGTATAGGAGAATCATATAGGAACAGACATGAATTATGTAGGATGTTGCATAAGTTCACAGTAACAGCTGCAGATGATTTGGATTCCACATTTCTGTGACATTAGTCTCTACTGTTTTCCTCGTTAGGGCAGTTTACAAAATATATTCAAATTAGACTAATATCTGATGCATTTATTCGAGGCTCCAGTTAGATATATGGCATCTCCATGACTCGGGAAAATGCAGTCATCTTGACCACATAGATTCAACTAGAGTCTCCCAGGAGTATCTTTGTAAATATATTATAATAGTTAATATTTCTTGACTATTCTGTAAGACTCTTGACTAAATCTCTAAGAAATCTTGAACAATCTGTAAGAAATCTTGACCAGTCTGTAAGTAATCTTGACCAGTCTGTAAGAAATCTTGTGTGATCTGTAATTTGTTTGTGCCTGATTTGTCCATAACAGCTGCGTTTCGACAGCGGTGCATTCGGCCCAATCCCACCCCATGCCAAGTTTGGTTTCATCCTCCTTCTCATCCTCCTCTTAACCATCGTCGCTTTCACCGCCGTTCGATTCCGCCTCAACGCCGTCATCGGCGTCTCCTTCGCTATCATGTACGTCCTCTTCATGGTGTATGCCTTCGTACAGGAGATCGTTTGCGATGGTGGATGCTAACGACCACTAACACAACACGAACGGAAAGCACATAAAAACAACAACAAAATGATAGATACAATAGTGATAAATACTTGTAAATTCAAGCAAAGTATCCGGTATAAATAACCATTAAGTGACATCATACTCTTTTGAATTCAGATGGCAAAAATTAAGAAATGAATTATGAATTATGCAAATGATTATGCTTTATAACAAAATTCTGGCAAATCAAATTTATTGATGGGGTTAAAAGTTGAAAAGTAAGTATTAAAGTAGGATGCACATATCCGTTTGGATGTGCTGAAAATGACAAAGGTTAGATAAAATAGTAATTATCAAATTAGCATATTTTTTCTGAGAATGCAATAGAATAATTATGTTCACCCCTTTATCAAGAAAAATGTATTAAAGTAAACTCATGTAATAAACTTTTGGAGAAAAAGAAAAGGCTCAGAGAATCATGAATATCTCCTAAATCTACATTATATCATGGAGAAATTTAAATATTTTAATTGTCACCATACCCAAAGCTGAAGATAAACTTATAAACGCTATTGTATTACACTTTACATTGCTCTTCGAAACACAATTCATAAGATATTTTTCCCTTAGATTTTTGTTTTATCTTTCGATATTGGTAGAGCTATCCGGGTAACTTGGTTTCTATTTATGTCTTGCCATAGACAGCTATTATATTTGAAAAGTGAATATTAAAATTCCGTCCAGTTATAGCTACAGTTTGTTAGACACACTGTTATTACGAAAATGTATATACTCCAAGATACACTAGCATGGAATAAAATGTATTGAATTGAATTGATAAATTTGTTCTTTTCATCGTGTTCGATCTCTTGAAGATAATCATACATATTTCGAAATATTTATATTTTGCGTTGTGATAGTGCAATGTTATAACCGGTATTTCTTTTCTCTCTTGCTCCAATCCCGACATTTTAACATTTTGCGGTCGGTGTTTTAATTGCAATTCAAATGGGGATGGATTGATATTTGCTTGTGGCAATATTCTTTCTACCCAGTTTGTGTGAGAAAAAGTGAACGTGAGCTGCAATAAGTAGTCCAGAGATGGAAAATGTGAATTTTCCCCTTTCGGTGTCTTGAAAATCAGGGTGTGGATAATAACATATGTAAATAGAATTGCATTACAGAGGACGGTCAATCCTCTGGACTGATAATACAGAAATGAATAATTTAACGCTACAAGCAATCTACCAACACACTAGTGCCTCTGCTCAATAGATTGTTTCCACTTGTCGACAATATAATGATATTTGTTTGTTTCTTTAGTGCACTTTCTCAACGTTCATATGCATGCTTTAAGGACAACAGTGTGTGATTCCCTTATTGTACAAAGTACTACCGCAGAGCTCAAGTGTAATACTATGAGATTATTTATGTTTGTAAAGAGTATTGTACAGTGTAACAATACAGTGTATATTAGTAACATGTACAGTATTCCCCCCTTCATTTTTTGTATGAAAGTTGTGTGGCACAAGCATTGAATACCCATGCATTATGTGATATAGATATGAGAAACTGTAAGTCTGGGCATGGACATTGTGATATTCTTCTCTTGTAAGCTGAGCCATGTAATTTATTTTCTAATAAAGGTTTGAGACTGATTACGACATTCATGAGTTTTTTTTCCGACTCTAATTATAGTTTTGGTAAAATGTACTTGAGAGAGAGAGAGAGAGAGAGAGAGAGAGAGAGAAAGTGAGAGAGAGAAAGAGAGAGAGAGAAAGAGAGAGAGAGAGAGAGAGAGAGAAAGGAGAGAGAGAGAGAGAGAGGGGGGGTAGGTCAGAAGGTGAGACAGATAAGGGAGAATAAGTGTAAGAGAAGAGAAAAAAAAGAGAGATATAAATGAATGGATATAAAGGACGAGATAGAATTGGAGATAGACATTGAAGGGGAGGTTGAGAGAGAGGGAGGCGGGGGTTTGGTGGAGGGTAAATAGTGAGACAGATAAGGTAGGAGAAGTGTAAGAGAAGAGAAAAGAAATAGAGAGAGAGAGAGATAAATGAAGTATATAAAGGACGAGATAGAATTGGAGATAGACATTGAGAGAGAGAGAGAGAGAGAGAGAGAGAGGGAGAGAGAGAGAGAGAGAGAGAGAGAGAGGAGGGAATATGGAAGAACTCATTAACGTTTTATTCATTTATATCCTTTTAAAATATTTCCAATTTTCCCTCCAACCTGTAAACCTTCCTTTCCACACTGCTGTCCCTCATTCAGTCATCTCAATGCAAAAAGCAGAACCTTGACTTCACAAATAAATCGTGAATCAGGGGCGTATCTAGAGGTTGGGGAGGGGGTTGGTGGGGGTGGTGGGGTGGGTGGGGTGAAGTGGTGGCTCATACCCCCAGTCAAAATCTGCCTGTACTCAAGACTCGCATTATTCCCTTCCCTCTACGCAAAACCACGAGTCACTGACACGTTTAAGAACACTTTCTTTCTTTCTTTCTCTTTCTCTTCTCTCTCTCTCTCTCTCTCTCTCTCTCTCTCTCTCTATTTTTTGTTTTATTCATCAATTTGTATTTTTCTCGCTTGTTTTTTCAGAGATTTTGGAGACACACTTTCTCACTTGCCCTTGGATTGAGAGTCAAGTGAATAAAACAATTCAAATGCAACATTAGAAAATAAAGAGGAAATGTTGTGAATTAAAAATACAGATGAACAATTTAATTATCTGACGTAGTCTGGGTATGTACGAAACTGAGTTGAGTATTATTTCAAAATATTCTGTACAAGAAATAGTCATGTGATGTTAATTTTTTACAATGAACAGGTAATTAGGTGAATTGCAAACAAGTCTTGTTTAAATCAATAGCATTAACTTGAAATCGAGGAGACACGAAGTAAAAGAAAAAAAAAGGCTTCATGCAAGAGGTCACAAAGACTTTTGAGAAATCAACTAAAGGGCAATTTCATTACCCTTGTAAATATCCCATACAAATCTTGTTCGGATTATTGTAATGCTTGAAAATTGCAAGCAGTGATACAAAAACGTTATTGAAAATTGAATTAGCTTGATTTCTCGAAAGTGTTCACGACCAAGTTTATCTCCTGCATGACTCTTTTTTTAAAAACTTCGTTTCTCTTCGATGCAATTACCAACATTTAGTAAGCATACGGTATACATTTATGTAATATTCAAGCACAAATATCAGCAAAAAGTCATATACATCACTTACATCATCAAATCGATTCCGAACCTAATCTAAATCGACCGATTTTTTTTGTTTTTGTTTTTATTTTTTGCATTCATTGATTTTATTTCTCAAAACTCCGTTTCTTTTTCATACATAATATAGTTTATACAAAGCTGCAACATAATTATAAGAAAGTTTTTTTCATTTGATAAACGAACATAAATACAACATAATTCACTGTTCATAATTTCACAATGTATAGGACTAAAATATATCACAATCACATAATAGGCAATATTACCGCACTACAGTTATTTCATCCCCAAAACTAGAACAAGCATTGCTTTTATCAGAAATAGACTGAATACTTAAAAACATAAATAAAAATGAGTTTCATATTTCTCAACATATTATTATACAGAATTGAAATTATGAGTTTTTCTTTTATTTAAAACACAATCTACTCCTAAACCCTCTTCCCTCCTCTCTTACTCTAGATCCTTGGACTTATCCCCCTCCCCCTTCTCCCCTTTCCCCCTTCTCCCCTTCCCCCTTCCCCCTCCCTTCTACTTGCGTGGATAGGGAATGCATTCTGGGACAGGTTTCTTTACAATATCGAAATGACTTAAGTTGTTGACTTCGTTCCATCTGTACTTCTAGAAGGAAGAACAATTATTAGATTACCCGTAATGGCCGCGGTCTGAAGTAGGTTTGGTGGTGTGCCTGGCCTCACGTACGGAACAGGTACCGTAAATCTGTCCTATTCATCACCGAAAATCTGAAGGTTGCCACCACGTACTACTCCAAGCCCTGACTCCGTGAATCCCAACTCCAAAAATAGAATTTTCAGACACTTGAAATAGGACAATTTTATCTTAAATCTCACAGCCTCTTATACCAAATACCTGATATCATTTGTATAATTGAAAACATCCCAACCTGAAGAAAATCACAGCAACACAAATAAACAAACACAGCAACAAAAAACAGTGACATTAGATACAGGTAATTTACATTTAAACCGATACGGAACTGATGAACTTTCTGCCCTTGCGTAGCTTATTGCAGAGCGCCATCTTATAGTCAACTGGAGTCAACTGGACAACGGTACATAACCCTATACCTACTGTTCACTTCGCAGACAGAGGATGGAGATACGAGAACCAACAACGCAGCTAGGGAAGCAGCGAGTTATGGGACCATACTACTACAGCTGACCTGAGATGGCGCTAGAGGGAATTTGCGATGGTGCTTCTAGTACTATTAAAATCACATTCAAGGGTGCGAAATTATTACTATCTGCGAATCAATTAAGATCTTTCACAATGGAATGAATAACGCAATTACCTTCAATGTATCTCACTTACTATCTAAATATACGTCATAAGCTGCTTTGTTCTAAACGACCAATGATTTTAATGCAGTCAAGATATATAAAGTTCATATAGGCCTACATTTTATTATACAATAACACTGTTTACATTTTATATGAGATATCGTGTGCCGTGTAAACAATAGGTGCTCTCATGTTTCAAAACATGGTAACACACAAATAATTCTTTTCGATCCTGAACGAAATCCAATACAATTATATGAATAACATATTTAAATTTATCCGCGGAGACAAGTCAATAACAACTGTAGTTTCAAAGAATATCAAGCATAATATGAAATAATAAATAAACAAAGAATATATAAGATTAAGAAAAATGATAGAGATCATAATGTTTATCATAATGATGCATACAAAGGTGTCTGGTTGACCTGGTACCAAGGCAAACTCGGCATCGCGTCGCGATTGGGTTTCAAGAGTGGAAGAGCAAACTACAAACCTCCCTCGATATTTAAAAAAATGTCTTGAATTTCATGTCTTCTTCAATTTCACGTCTTGAAAATGTCAAAAATAACTGTCTAATAACTAAAACAGATTCTTGTCAAATATCTCTTGAAAATTTGTTTTTTAAAAGATGTATTCCATGCAAAACATTCGTGTAAATTTGGTATACAAAATTGCCTACTCGAATAAATTCTCATTGCGTTGTCAAATGATCGCCTGGTTGACGAAAATTCAAAATGGATGAATCGTTGAATAACTGTAGCTAATAAATAGGTGATCCTTAATGCCCGCTGCATATAAAGCGTCAAAGGCGATTGCGTTATTACTTGCGCCAATCAAGCATGCTACGGCAATTAGCCCGTAAGCCAACAAATGAAACCACTGTTTTAGCAATGACTTTTTGTAATACCCAACTCTCACATGGCGCGTCAAAGAGAGCAACACTCGTTGACTCAGTCTTGCGTCAAACAAAAATCGCTACGTGTGCAACGGGCATCGGGGGTTATTTAGTACTTTAAAGATCGTGAAGATCAAGATGAATAATAAATAAGGGTCTCTAAAACTTAGAGACAACAAGATCAATGCAACTTAAGACAAACGAGGAGAACAGCGGCTTCCATGTGGGAATTTAGAAATAAGGATCATGCCGAAGTATGAGTTGCTTTGTTTGAGGGAGATACGAGACTGCACGAGTCCTGGAGGGACGTAAGGTTTTACTCCTACTTGGTCATGTTGTTCAAGGTAATACACACCCCCGATGTAACCAGTGTCAAGAGTACAGCCTAAGTTCCTGTTATACCTGCGAAGATAATGGGATGGAAAGAAAACATAAATAGATTCAAGAGAATCAATCATCTGATTAAATATTCAATCGATAAACTTATTGCCTTTATCGCGCGAGCCAAGTAAAAGGTCTGTCTATCATGCGATTGTTATCAATCAACTTTGCGTAACCAATTGGTAACCAGTCAAGCAATAATTTTCCGAATCAACCAGAAATCAATCAATCAATCAATCAACTAACAAACCAAAGAGTACTAGTAATCAAACAATAAATTATTATCATTTTACTTATAGAGTTGTGATGGTATAAGTCATTTGAAATTTTGTATTAAATAACACTATCCATTCTTACCCTACTCGGAATTCATTAAACTTTCAATTGATAAATCCTATTATTATTGATCCTGCATAAATCAATAAGACATTATGGTCCATATTTATGGAATGCACTCCCATGAAGACTCAATACAATCATGTAAAACCTTAAATTTGTTTAAATTCAATACGAAGAAAGCATTTCTATCACAGTACATTGTTTGATATTTTCCCCGTGCTGAATTAATATTCAATATCATTTTCAGATTCCTATAAAAACATCCATCACTATATTCTATAACTCCCGTTTACTTACATGAATATAAGTTTTCTGTGTCAGACATAATTATTTACATCAGCACATTTTCATTTTTATTTTCACCATCATTCATTATCATCAACATCATCACCATCATCAGCATCACCATTCCCCCCCCCCATTTTTTAAAATCATCCCCCTTCCCTTTCCCACGGACTATCACGCTATCAAGCAATCGCTTTTTGTAATAGCCCTTCTTCTTCTGCAACTTTCGTAATGAATAATTCTTGTTATTGTGTCATCAGTTAAATTTTGTTTTAATGTCATCCTTTATTATTATTATATTGTGTACACATTAAAAAAAAAAATCGTTATAGTTTGTATCGTTCTAGGACACCTACCCCCTGGACAACCACACCCCGGATAACCACCCCTACGATAACCACCCTCTAGGACGACTACCCCCGGGAGAACTACCCCCGGACAACTACCCCCAGACAACTACCCCCTAGAATAACTAGCCCCTAGGACAACTATCCCCGGACAACTACCCCCAGACAACTACCCCTACGACAACTACCCCCCGGACAACTACCCCCAGACAACTACCCCCTACGACAACCATCCTCTAGGACAACTATCCCCAGACAACTATCCTAGGGGGTAGTTGTCCGGGGGTAGTTGTCCTAGGGGTAAGTTGTCTGGGGGTAGTTGTCCGGGGGTAGTTTTCCCGGGGGTGGGGGGGGGTAGTCGTCCTAGAGGGTGGTTGCCCTAGGGGGTAGTTGTCCTAGAGGGTGGTTATCCTAGGGGTGGTTATCCGGGGGTGGATGTCCAGGGGGTAGGTGTCCTGATACGAGTTTGTATATGTTGTATTGCTGAAATGTAATTTGATTTGCATGTTGCAGACGAAAATAAATTCAAATTCAATCAATCAATCAATCAATCAATCAATAAATAAATCAAACCGTTGTTGGTGAATGTTTTTTCTACTTACGGAGTTGTAATTGTATGAGTCAGCTGCTGTTCAATTCCATACCCACACGCGGTAGTCACATAGAGACTATGTCCTCGTCCAATGGAATCAGAAACGTTGTTGCATGATTCCAGTGTGACTTGGCTGTAGATATAGTAGTAGCCTGAGTGAGGAGCTAGCAGAAATTTACCGTTGTTGTGAAGAGGGATGCTCGCATGGGAGATCCTGCTTACTTGGTCGCTCCACACGAACCATGCACCTGGTTAAAAGATGGAGATATAATAATAATAATAATAACAATAATAACAACGAATAATAATATGTCCATATACATAGCGCAGCAACTATACTCTACAAAGTATCACATTATTACCCCGGCTAGCGCTCAGCCGCCATAGGCGCTAAATCATTCAAGGATTTTATTCGAGGTTTACCCATTTACTGAGTGGCAAATGTTATTGAAACATAGATTAATTTCTTGCCAAAGGACAGTTAGGGCCGCGGTGGGACTAGGGCCGCGGCGGGACTCGACCGCGAATCATGTTATCCAGTCAGGTGACGTATCCACTAGAACAAGTCACATCTACAACAATATTTTGCCCACAAAACAAGGCATACATGTACATCCATGTCTAGACTTCTCAAACTTATTCCTCAATCCTTCGTCATAACGATGATTAATGACCAATACAAAATAGGAAATGGACCTTATTACTGTAAACACGATCGTAACTACTTTCGAAAAATCAACTTAAGCCAAGCCTTGTACATCACCTTTTGAAATGAACGATCTTTAAAATGACATATTACATAATCCGAAAAAGAACGACATCTCCAGAGAATTTTCTATTTTGAATACAGATTGTTATATAAAGACATTTGAACAAATATCTAAAAATCCATGATTATG